>CAUYRH010012664.1:0-31448 GCA_963574655.1 Perodicticus potto | reverse complement strand
CTCTTGGTTCTCAATTCTGTTCCATACATCTACTTCTCTATTTTTGTGCCAATACCATGCTGTTTGATCACTATAGATTTATAGTATACTTTGAAGTCTGGTCATGTGATTCTTCCTGATTTGTTTTTATTTCTGAGTAATGTCTTGGCTATTTGGGGTTTTTTCTGGTTCCATATAAAACGAAGTACTACTTTTTCCAATCTTTAAAGTATGATGGTGGTGCTTTGATAAGGATTGCATTAAATTTGTAAATTGCTTTAGGTAATATGGACATTTGAACAATGTTGGTTGTTACTAGCCATGAGCATGGTATGTTTTTCTGTTTGTTAACATCTTCAGCTATTTCTTTTCTTAGAGTTTCATAATTCTCTTTATAGAGATCTTTCACATCCTTTTTTAGGTAAATTCCAATATTTCATCTTCTTTAGCACAACTATAAAGGGAATAGAGTCCTTGACCATTTTTTTGGCTTGACTATTATTGTTATATATAAGAGCTAGTGATTTGTGAGTATTGATTTTTGCATCCTGAGATGTTACTATATTCCTTGATCTCTTCTAAGTGTTTTGTGGTTGAGTCCCTGGGGTTTTCAGGTATGAGATCATATCATCTACAAAGAGTGAAAAGTTTGATCTCCTCTGACCCTATTTGTATACCCTTGATCACCTTCTCTTGCCTTATTGTGATGGCTAAGACTTCCATTACGATGTTAAAAAGCAGTGGCGACAACGGACAACCTTGAATGATTCCTGATCTGAGTGGAAATGTTTTCAATTTTACTCCATTCAGTATGATATTGGCTGTGGGTTTGCTATAGATGGCCTCTATCAGTTTAAGAAAAGTCCCTTCTATGCCTATTTTCTTAAGTGTTCTCATCATGAAAGTGTGCTGGATATTGTCAAAAGCTTTATCTGCATCTACAGAGAGAATCACATGGTCTTTGTTTTTTAGTTTGTTTATGTGATGTATTATATTTATAGATTTATGTATTGAGCCAACCTTGAGACCCTGGGATAAAACCCACTTGGTCATGGTGTATAATTTGTTCAATATGTTGCTGGATTCTGTTTGCTAGGATATTATTGAATATTTTTGCATCTATGTTCATTAAAGATATTGGTCTATAATTTTCTTTTCTTATTGGGTCTTTTCCTGGTTTGGGGATCAGGGTGATATTTGCTTCATAGAATATGTTGGGGAGTATTCCTTCTCTTTCAATGCTTTAAAAAGTGGTAAGTAATATAGGTACTAGTTTCTCATTAAAGGTTTGGTAAAATTCTGAGGTGAAGCCATCTGGTCCTGGACTCTTCTTTTTTGGGAGATTTTGTATAGTTGATTCCTTCAGTACTTGATATAGGTCCGTTCAGCATTTCCAATTCTTTCTGTTTAAGTCTAGGAAGTTGGTATGATTCCAAGTATTGGTCAATTTCTTTCAGATTTTTAGATTTCTGAGAATAAACTTTTTGGTAGTATTCATTAAGGATTTTTTTAATTTCTGAGGTGTCCATTGTTATTTTGCCTTTGTCATTTCTGATTGATGACACTATGGACTTTAATTTTCTATTTTTGGTTACATTGGCCAAAGGTTTACATATTTTGTTGAGTCTTTTAAAAAAACAACTTTTCGATTCATTGATCTTTTGAATAATTATTTTTTTTATTTCATTTAATTTTGCTCTAATTTTAGTTATTTCTTTTCTTCTGCTGGGTTTGGGGTTGGAATGTTCTTCCTTTTACAGTTGCTTAAGATATTCCACTAAGTTATTGACTTCCTCTCTTTCCATTCTCTTGAGGAAGGCTTCCAACACTATAAATTTCCCTCTTAGGATTGCCTTTGCAGTATCCACAGGTTCTGATAATTTGTGCCTTCATTATTGTTTTGTTACAAAAATTTGTCAATTTCCTTCTTAATCTCATCTATGATCCACCTGTCATTCAGCATAAGGTTATATAGTTTCCATGTCTTTGTATGAATATGCAGATTCCTGTTATTGGCGAGTTCAACTTTTATTGCGTGATAATCCAAGAAAATACAAGGATAAAGTTCTATAATTTTAAATTTGCTGGGGTTAGACTAAGATGTGATCAGTTTTGGAGGATGTTCCATGGGCTGATGAGAAGAATGAGTATTCAGTTTGGTTAGGATGAAATGTTCTATATATGTCCGTTAAATTCAATTGTTGTATGGTGAAGTTTCAGTCCAAAATTTCTTTGCTTAGTTTCTTATTGGAGGATCTATCCAACACTGCCAAAAAGGTGTTAAATTCTCCAACTATTATGGTCCTGGAAGATATTAAATTGCTCATGTCTGTTAGGGTCTCCCTTATAAATTGAGGCGCATTCTGATTGGGCACATAAATGTTAGTGACATCTCATCATGTTGAGTGTTTCCCTTAACAAATATGACATGAACAACCTTGTGTTTCCTTACTTTTGTTGGTTTAAAGCCTAGTGTATCTGAAAATAAATTTGCCACGCCTGCTTTTTTCTCATTGCTGTTTGCCTGGATTACAGATGCCCATCCCTTCACGCTGAGTCCATGTTTATCCTTTATGGTAAGATGAGATTCTTATATGCAACAGATATCCGGCCTGAGTTTTTATATCTAGTCAGCCAACCTGTGCCTCTTAAGAGGACACTTTAAGTCATTCACATTAATTGAGAGTATTGATAAGCCTGGTAGTATTTTCGGTGTCAAGTTTTTTGAAAGTCCAGTATACATTTTGAATCTTTTCACCACTGTGGAAAATAGGTTTTGGTCAAGAATTTCAGAGTGAGTTTATTTTAGTGGTAGAGCATTGTGCTGGTCATTATGGAGGATGGTTCTGAGAATATCCTAAAGAGCTGGTTTAGTTACGGCAAAGTTCTTCAACGTGTGTATGTCACTAAAGTATTTAACTTCTCCATCATAAATGAAGCTCAATTTATCTGGAAACAGAATCCTGGGGGCTGAAAGTAGTTTTGTTTTAGGAGATTGAAGGTCGATGACCATCCTCTTCTGGCTTGAAAAGTTTTAGCAGAAGGATCTGCAGTCATTCTAATATTCTTCCCCTTGTAGGTTATGATTTTCTTACATCTGTCTGCTTGCAGGATTTTTTCTTTCATATTAATTTTGGTGCAGTTAATTACAATGTGTCTAGAAGATGCTTTATTTGAATTGAGTCATGCTGGGGTTCTGAAACTGCTATCTGAATTTCAGTATCTCTTGCCGTGCTTGGGAACTTCCCCTCAATTAGCTCTTGTAGTAGAGTATCTGTGCCTTTCAGAACATTCTCATCTTCTCCTCATAGGGATTCCTGTGAGGCAAATGTTTGCTCTTTTTGAGTAGTCCCACAATTCTTTCAGGGAATGATTCGTTTTTGCTTTCCATTTCTCTTCCTCTTTGAGCATTTGGGAGTGTTCAAAAGCTTTGTTTTCAATGTCAGAGATCTTCTGCCTGGTCCATTCTGTTACTGAGGAATTCTATTGTATTTTTTCAGATCTTTGAGGGCTGCAAGTTCTTGCCTCATTGTCTCAAAATCTTTGGTGATTTTGTCTTTGAATTCATTGAATTCTTTTGAATTGCTCCTTGAATTTCTAATTCCATCTTTACCTCCATTCTGTTAATCTTATTTGCAATTCAAATTCTGAATTCATTTTCTGATATTTCAGCCATTTGTTTATGAATGGGATCTTCTGTTGTGTCTCCTTTGCCATTCCTTAGGGGAGTTGATCTACTCTGATTATTCCTGTTGCCAGAGTTTTTACACTGATTCTATCCCACAATTATTTTTCACTGTTTGGTTAGAGAAGCTGAAATTTGACTCCTTTGAGTCCCAGCTTGTTGTAGCAAGGGTGATGTGAACCTATCAATCCTCTCTCTCAGCTCATCTTCCAGTATTCTGCTTTATTAGGTTATTTCTGGCCATTATTTCATCCTCTGGACAAGAGCCTCTGCCGAAAGCTGACTTCAGTCAGCCATCTTGCCTCCCTCCATAAGTTATATTTTAATTAGTTACTTTTCATTCATTCATGTTCACTCTTAAATATATAGAGTAAGAGATAGTCTATGTTTAATTTACTGAATAGACACTGAAATTGCAATACCGCTTTAATGATTATTTGAAGCCGCATTAGGTAGCATTTTCTGTGCAATTTTGTTATGACTATAATTTTAGAACCAGAATATATGGTTTAAATAAGACCTAAGGGACCTTCAGAATTTACTGCCCTTTCAGGAGCAATTTTTTACTTTTTAAAGCAATAACTTTCAGAATTTTGCATATGATGCATTTTAAAAATAGTATTTCCATAAAATCACTAGGTTGAAAATAGAATCTCCGGTGAACATATAGGTAATCAATAAAATACCATAGTAATAATTCACCTTATAGTTATGTTGATGATTTAAACATTATAATACTCAACTTGTCATTAGAAGGGACTAGAATTCCATTTGAACTGAAGCTTCAGCTTGGCAATAATTTCAAATGTCATTGCTGATATTTGAAGAGCTTTCCAGTGTAATTTTTCTCAAGTTAAGTATTTGACTGATGTGATTAACCTTAGGCCCCATCTTGATGCCACTAGACTGTATTATGAAAAAATTAGTTTTGCCTTGCAGTGTGTGCCAGACTTTCAACTAATAAGAAAACTAGAATGAAAGAATTGTTCCAGTGCAAAGATCATGGTATGTGTGATTAAATTTTAGTCCTTGGAAGTTCTTTATTATTAAATTAGTTCATTTTCTCAAAACCCTTCTTTGAAAACACTTTAAATCAAATAAAAATATATATCATTTGAAATATGCAGTAATAACAGCAAAAATTTTATCAAAACATACTATTGTACTTATTAATTAAAAGATAATATTATATAATGCACATACAACATTAATCAGTTAATCAGTTTAATTTTTTGGCTAAAAGAAGCTTTAGACCATTGTACTATTTTCACAAACTCCTGCAACCTAGGTTTCTGAGACAATTTCAACTCTTATAGACAAGTCTATAGCTGGAAAATCTATATGGAAACCACCCTTCTTCGTCTACCCAGACTCAAAAACAACACATTTTTCCCAGTCAACATCCTAGAACATATGTACAGGAAAAGGTTTCTTTCTACAAAAGCTGCTCCACTAAATTGAAAGAAGTGACTGTTTGCTAGATATGCTGATATCAACATAGGGTCAAGAAACACACCCAAGGCTTGCCACCTATAGCACAGTGGTTATAGTGCCAGCCACATACACTGAAGCTGGTGGGTTCAAATCCAGCCCAGGCCAGCTAGCCAACAATGACAACTGCAATAAAAAGTAGCTGGGTGTTGTGGCAAATGCCTCTAGTCCCAGCTACTCAGTAGGCTGAGGCAAGAGGGTCACTTAAACCCAAGAGTTGGAGGTTGCTGTGAGATGTGTGACACAATGGCACTCTACTGAGGGTGACATAATGAGACTCTCTCTCAAAAAAAAAAAAAAAAAAAACCCCAAAAGCATAAAAACTCCAAAGGAACACAGTACGTCTTTCATTGAAGGAAAGAGTATTTAATGAAATGCCTGAAAAATAATTCAAAATAGTGATCTTAAAGAAACTTAGTGAGATACAAATGAATATAGACAATTCAATAAAATAAAAAAAAATTTTATGAACTGAATGAAAAACATATGGGAAGCCCTCACACTGTACTCCAAGCCTGAATCATTGTACACAGTTATGACTTAATAAAAAATAATTAAAAAAAAAAAAGTAGTAGGTATGAAAAAGGACCAAACTGAGATCTTGATGCTAAAGAATTCAATGAATTGAATAAAAAATACAACTGAGAGTTTAACAATAAGCTAGATCATGCAGAAGAAAAAATTTCTGAACATGAAGACAAGTCTTTTGAAATAACACAGTCAGAGAGGGAAAAAAATAAGAATAAAAAAGAATAAAGAGAGCCAATGAGATTTATATAACATTATTAATCAAACAAATATTCATATTATAGGAGTCATAGGGAGAAGAAATGAAGAAATGGTTAAGGTTAGAAAACTTATTTAACAAATAGCTGAAAATGTCTTAAATCTTGGGATAGATTTGGACACCAACATCCAGCAAGTACAAAAGTTTGCAATGGTATTCTACCCTCCCCCCCCAAAAAAAAATCCTCTCTGAGATATATCATGATCAAACTGTCAAAAGTCAAAGATGAAGAGGGAATTCTAAAAGCAGAGATAGAAATATATCAACATATTTTTCTATAATATATATTTCTATCTAGAAATATAAGAGAACTCCCATTATATGTCATTAGGTTTTTCAGAAAAAAAACCTGCAGGCCAGGAGAGAATGGGATAATATATTTAAAGTACAGAGAGAAGAAAGCTGTCAGCCAAGAATTCTATATCCAGCAAAGCTGTACTTCAGAAAAGAAGGAAAAATAAAGATCTTATCAGTCAAGCAAAAGCTCTTACAAGAAATGATTATGGAAATGATAGAACTGTAAATAAAAAGGACAATAATTACTATTATGAACACAAATGAAAGTATAATACTCACCAGTATAGGTAAATCCATAATCATACTCAGAGTACTCTAGTAATGTAATGACTATATATAAATCTTTCAATCCTCTAGTGTAAAGATTTAAAGACAAAAATATCAAAATCATTAAAGCTATAATTAATGGTCATGGATCACAAAAAATATAAAGATATAAATTAAGGCAACCAAAAGAGCAAATTGTGGAAGAGAGAAGGTCCGGAGCATCTTAGAAGGGTACAAGTGAAAATTACTAAATGTAGAATATAAATGTCTTCCTATAGTGATTAAAAGGCCATGAAGGCTATCTTAAATAGTTCAATGAAAATATTTCAGATTGTATATGAAGTCAGCACATTGTGCCCCAGGATTGTACCAATGCACACAATTATGATTTAATAAAAAAAAAGTGTAGAATATTTTTATATGACCAAAGTTGTTGTTATCAACTTAAAACAGCCTGTTATAACTACAAAGCTCTTTAGGCTATACCCATGGTAATCACACACAAGAAAACTATTATAGTAGATACATATAAAAGAAAGAGAATGGAAACATACCTTAGCACCATAGAAAAGCACCAGAGGTAAATGACAACAAAGAAAAGAAGAAAAAATAGCCAAAACAATGAAAAAGTAATTAACAAAAGGGCAGGCATAGGATATTACCTATCAAAAATAAAATTGAATATAAATGGATTAAATTCTCCGATTAAAGTATATAGACCAGTTGAATAGATTAAAAAATAAACAAGACCCAACCATATGCTATCTACCAGAGATTCACCACACTGTTGAAGACAAACAAGTTGAAAGTGAAATGATAAGAAGAGATATTCCAAGCAAATGAAAACCAAAAGCAAATGGAAGTAGCCATATTTATATCAGATAAAATAGACTTTAAGTCAAAATCTTTAAGAAGAAACAAAGAATGTCATTATGTGATGATAAAAGAACCAGCTCAGTAAGAGAATAAAACCTGATTCCTAAACACCCAAATATATAAAGCAAATATTATTAGATTTAAAGGGACAGGTATGATAGATTATAAGACAATGTTTGTACTTCAATGCCCACTTTCAACAATGGACAGATCAACAAAGACAGAAAATCAACAAAGAAACATTAGACTTAAACTTAGACCCCATTAACCACAGACCAAATGGACCCCATAGACGTTTATGGAACATTCCATGCAATAGCTGCAATATACACGTTCTTCTCAACTGCATATGGAACATTCTCCAGGATAGATCAGATGTTAGGCCACAAAACAAGTCAACAAATTTAGGAAGATAGAGATCCTATCAAATATATTTTCAGATGACCATTTACTCTGGTTAGAACGGTTATTACCAAAGAGACAAAAAAACAAACAAACAAAAAAAAAACATGTGTTAATGAGGATGTAGTGAAAAGGAAACACACACACACTTTTGGTGGAATTGAATATTATTAGAGCCAGTGTGGAAAACAGTATGGAGGCTCCCAAAAAAATTAAAAATAGGACTAAGAAATGATCAGGCAATCTCATCACTGAGTATATATCTGAAGGAAATAAAATCAGCATATTGAAGATGTGTATGCATTCCTGTGTTTACTCCAGCCAAGATATGAATCAATGCAAATGTTCACTAATGGATGAATGAATTTTTAAAATGATACAGGCTCAGCACCTGCGGCTCAGCGGGCTAAGGCGCCAGTCATGTACATCTGAGCTGGCCGTTTCGAATCCAGCCCGCACCCGCCAAACAACAATGATGGCTGCAACCAAAAAATGGCCAGGCGTTGTGGCGGGCACCTGCAGTCCCAGCTACTTGGGAGGTGGAGGCAAGAGACTCGCTTGAGCCCAGGAATTGGAGGTTGCTGTGAGCTGTGATGCCACGGCACTCCATCCAGGGTGACAGCTTGAGGCTCTGTCTCAAAAAAAAAAAAATGATACATATACATAATGGAATACTATTCGGCCATAAAAAAAAATTAAATCTTATCATTTGGGTAACATGGATGAACCTATAGGACATTATGTTAAGTAAAACAAGTCAGGCACAGAACAAGTATCACATATTCTCACTCATTTGTGAGATGACAGCTCACAGAAGTAAAGAGCAGAAGTATGATTGTCAGCGGTTAGGAAGAGTAGGATGAGAAGAGGGTTGTGATAGGTGAGGCAATAGAACAAAATTACAGCTAGATGTGAATAAATTCCCATGTTCCAAAGCACTGTAGTTGAATATAGTTAGTAATGATTTACTGTGTATGTTCAAAAAGCTGTAAGAGAAGTTTTTGAATATTTACAACACAAAAAAATAATACATGTTTGAGTTGATAGAGTTCCTAATTACCTCGATTTCATCCTTACACATGTATCAAACTATCACTCTGTATATCATAAGCATGTACACACATAATTCTATTAGCTAAAAATAAAAGAAAAATTATTTTAAAAATTTACTTAAATATAGATACTTTAGAATATATTTAATGCTTTTTATTCCTCTTACAATTTCATATTAATATTCATTGGCAATTTCTCTCATTTTAGTTGCTTGTTATGACTGTGCAGGGTTTGAAAAGATGATTTAAACATCACTCTAATTTATTTTCAATGGCACCAATAGCCACCGGCAAAGCACATTTCCATATAATGTTAACAACTGATTAAAAGCAATAATAATGCCTGAACTATTCACTGAGTTTCAGAGCTCTGTTTTCTGTTATTATAGGTTTCTTTTAATTAGCCTAAAACAGAAGAAAGTTCATGTTTAGTTTACTATGTAACTGTCCAAGGAATCCACATTAAGACCAAGTGTTGGGAATTTGGAAATAAAACAGGACTGTCGAGAAAAGAAGAGTGTGAAAATTAAACTACCCTATGGGCTGTAAGTACTCTTCCAAATAACAAAGCTACTGACAAATCACAGATCCAGCTGTAGGTATTACATTCTCCCACAATTACACAGTGTTACTTTATATTCTGCAGATAGAAATAATCTTGTACAACATAATGATTAAAGTACTATAACAGAACTCAATAGTGTTTAATACCTCTGTGTTCAGAAGGGTGTGTTTTAGAAATTTTGATCATCGTGCAATCTGCTCAAAGCTGTTAAAGTATGGATAATTTCACTCAATTTTCTAGCAGGTTTCTGCTTTGAATAAGTAAATAGTGGGTAATGGTTTATGTCAAAGTCCTTGCAACACCCCATTAAACACAGAGCATGACAATCTGATCAGATGTCTCTTTTATAGTCATAAACTGACTTGTGACTTTATGAGTTACTCAGTTACATCAGGTCACATCAAAAGTCTGGTCCGTTCATCTTTCCCAAATTCCTGATGGCTTTATGTTTGACACATTTTGAATCCCATCAATATAACCTTACTCTTTGACTTGCACTTGATTTCATCCAAATACTGCTATTGACATAATACTGCGTTACTGTAGAATTTTAAAATTTTATGTTATTTTCTATCCATAGCTGGCCCAAATAAATCACTCTTGTGTCTAGACCTATAATCAAGTCATCAAAGACTTGAACCAGTTGTTCAACCCTAGGTAATATATTAATTCTATGTTTGGCTGAGTATTTGACTATCTAAACTTACTCCAACTCTTATACAATATAACTGATATTAAAGAGTTCAAATCAGTCAAACCAATTTAACAACTACATCAAATGATTGGATGTCCAGTCTATATCACTAGCCTAAAATTTTGGAAAATTTTTATTAATATAAGAATTCTGGTAATATTTGCAGCCTTTAATTATAATTCATTTTATGATGCATTGATTTTTAACACTGGATTTGTATTAATTAATAAAATATATGAACAATGATTGGCAATTCCTAAATGCACAGCCAGGACCATCAGATGTTGTCAAATTTCATCAAATTTTAAATATTTATTTTGTATTTATGCTTTACCACATATTTGGCTAAAGACTGCTATCTGCAAGCAGCAATAGACAACTACCTTTGACTTTCTCTCCAATCCTGTGAGTCAGAGGTAGTTGTCTATTGCTGCTTGCAGACATGTGAGCTCTTTCACACCTGTCAATCTGAAGTTTGGATACACAGAGTACCTTGAGGCTTTTGAAGATCAAACCTTAGAATAACCTTAAAATTCTTATAGTCCTCAATGATCACCAAAGAACAAGAATCTAATAGGATTGTCAGAAACCTGTTATTCTTAGTTTCTGGGCTCTTCCTGAATACTGGCTACTACCATCCCATGGTTATACTCACAACACTTCCCACATCTGATACGAGAGGTGTTTCCACAACAAAGACCAATTCTCTAACTCTGCATACACTACCCTGGGTATCTAATGATTTAAGTCAATTCTGACACTAACTACCTAGAGTTAGCACAGACCCCACAAGTTAAAAGCTCAGTCCCACCAGACTGTCGCCTACTTCAAATGCCAATTGCAAATCTGGGCCACTGGTAATGCAGATGCTGGGAGTTCCCACAGCTCCCTCCTCAGGCTCAATAATTTGCTATAATAAGCCACAAAATTTAGGAAACACTTTACTTACATTTACTAGTTTATTATAAAGGATACAACTCAGGAAAATCAAAAGAAGAGAAGCACAGGGAAAGTTGTGTGGGAAAGTGTTGCAAAACTCCCATGTCCTCTCCAGGGGCACACCTTCCCAGCACCAACCTGGATGCTCTCCAGACCCTGTCTTTTCAGCATTTTTATGGAGATTCTATTAAGTAGGCATGATTGATTAAATCATTGCATTAGTGATTGAATTCAATCTCCAGTTCCTCTGTCCTTCCCAAAGGTTCAGGCATGGGGATAAGAGTTTTAACCCTAAGATCACACAGTTTGTTTCTTTAACAACCAGTTCCCATCTTAATGCTATATGGGGTCCCCAGTCACCAGTCATCTATCTCATCAGCACATGGAGACATTTATCACTCCTGAAGTTCCAAAGGGCATAGAGGCTCTCATGGGAGGAACCGGAAACTAAAATCAAATGTTGCATGAAAAGATGTTCCTAACACCCCACAGCACAGATGTTATAAGGGTTTTCAGAGGTCTGTGCCAGGACCAGGAACAAAGACCAAAGATGTACTTCTGAGAATCCACAATAGCACACTTGCTTTGGTAGGAAACCAACCTATCATAAATTGTTGTTATTTCATTGCAATCTAATTTACCTGGGTCTTCAACATTCATTTTTTTCAACCCGTTTTGCATGACAACTATTTTGATAAACTACCCTGTAATACCTAATTCTTCTCTCCTTCTAATCAAGTATCTCTAGTTATTCCTGTCCTTTTATGTGTGGGATCAATTCCCAGATATCCTAAAACCTGGTTTCTTCTCTGTGAATTTTTTTTTCTGTCAAAGTTTGATTACTTGTTTTTGAGTTTTTTATTATGATATAACTTACATGTGATAAAGCACAAAATTCTTAACTGCTGTGCTCATTGATTATGTATACATCATTAAAATTATGCAAGCCCACGAACATAGAATCTTACTAGAGATATTGAGTATTCTACAGGTGGAACTATTGTAATCTAGTGAACCACTTCCCTAGTGAGAATGGAATGGTAGGTCTCTTTTGTCTTGTGTTTTCTTTCTTTTTGACTATAAAAAATACTTTAAACTTACTTTTCACCTTATATTTCTTCTTAAACTAATAATACATGCTCATTGTAAAAATCCTAACATTTTACCAATGTGTGGTTTAGGAAGAGAAAGTCTCTCTTGTGACCCTCTGACAATCTTGGGACAGAAAATCCATACATTATTATCTCTTCTCTATGTTATTGAGAGTTCTGAATACTTCTAATTGGTCATTGTCACATATAATGTTTCATGATACTTTACAGAATCATTTAGGCCTGAATCTATTCTACATGATGAATGGAATTCAAGAAATTAATGAAACTTAATGGCAGAAAAATAAAATTATATCTTCCGTTTCACTTCCTTCAGTGATAGATATAAGCAACAGACCATAGAAATTGTAGCAGTACCTGGTACTTTGCCATCAATTAAGATCATCCCCATTTTTGTATCATATATCTCTAAATATGCATTGTGCTTATCAAATAGACAGTGGCTACATCTTGCCCAAAACTTCTTGTTCCCCAGAACTACCATATACTTTTCATCCTCTTTGTTCATAACTCTCTTAGCCAAGATCCCATCTCCTTGGGCAATACTCAGCAGAAATGAGAAGCCAGTCTTCATTATCCTGTCATTATGCCATTGTTTTCGTAAGGTTATTAAATCTTAGCCAATGATTCCAGGCTAGCTACAGTTTTAAATGTTCTTCCTGTGCTCCAACACAAAATCCATCCCTCCTGATTAAACAACATAGGTATGTTTTATACAGAAGAGGCATCCCTACCTAATATGATTGGCACCTATACTTGGTGAATTAATTGAAAAAGTTGATTAAAGAAGAACAAGATGAAAATGACATGTCTTTTCTAAACATTTTAACTAAGAGCATGGAAATGCATGTTCACTTGACTGTCAACGGACATAGGAGCAAAGCTCCTTCTCGGATGTGGGTTGCCTGCTTGGAGTTCAGTGTCATCTTTCTCACTTAGAACACCCTTAAGCACATCACTTGGGATTCTGAGGTTTCTATTTCTTTAAAATGAAGTGAGATTGCAAAGATAGTTGTGAAAATAATTGAGTACAGGGTCTTTCTAGACTTTAATGACTTTCTCTCCTTGGTAATCTTGCCTACAATTAACTGGCAGCAATTGTTTTTAGTGATGGGTTTTTACTAAATCATTCAACTTGATTTTAATGAGAACAATGTGCCTTGTGCCCTTTTTCATCATCTGATCTCCTACTCATTTATTTGTTTAATCACAAACCAAGTATAATTAGGCTTTACCAAGTTTGGAGGAAAACAAAGAGCAGTTGGTTCTCAGTAAGGAGGAACAGACTGGACCAGTAAGATTGGAGTGCACAGGGGCCAAGTGTGGAGAGATTCACTACCATTGAGTAGAAATCAGAAGCTTCTATGTCAGTGGGTTACAGAGAAAAGAGACGATTGCAAAAATATTTGGGTCATTATGAAAGCTTTGAGATACGCAAAAATCAAGAAACATAAAATCCTCTCACATAGAAACAAATGAAGCCTTCCCACCAACACTGATAAGCTGAGCAAGTTGAAACTGCATGAGGCAATCAGAAAGGACGTTGTCAACTGTATTTCTTGGAAGCAAAATAATGGGCCATAATCTGTCTCAAACCTTTTGCAGTGACCTACATATTATGCATCTATTTAGCATCACTTTTATTCACGTTTGTTATTTCTAGATTCTCTCTTCCCTAAGCTTCTATGTAATTTCTGTGAAAAGACCACAGAAAAATCAAGTTTTTTTTTTTTTTTAACAGATTTTTAAAGTAAAAGGAATAGGCATTGGGATCAATGACTCAATGTTACACACTGAGGTATGAAACATTCCATGTCAACAGAGGTGGTCAGAATAACAAGACAGTATTTCGCCTTAACTGACAGCTCCCACTCTCCACCCCCCGCCCCCTCCGGTTTGAAGACAAATTTACTTATGATTGGCAGCAGGTGAAAATGTATGTGCAAATGTCACACAGGTTTAGCCCAATAGCTCAGCTTAGCTATTGCACAAAAAATATTTAAAACATATATGCTTTAAGATTTGTTTTATAAAGAGAAAGTTTTCACTAACTACTAAATCGTTAAAAGATTAGCTAGATTTGCTTTCCAGCAATTTTTGCAAATTAGTGCCAAATATTACATTTTTTTTAAAACCTGAATGAAAAAACTTGTTCAGTACTTAAATCCACCTGTTTTACTCAACATAAAAAAAGAATCATTTTTGAACTTGGAGCATTTAGTGTAGAACAAAGTAGCATAACAGAAGCAGGAAAATGTAGCAAGAGTTTTTAGCACACCATTCAAATGACAGTCCTTTGTGGACATACATTTTAGAGTTACACAGTGAATTTAGATGTAGTACGGTATCTAATACATTTCTAGGATACAGGTTCAGAAAATCTTCTCTCCCATAAATACCTTAGAGTGCTGCGGGGAGGCATACAAGAACGGTGCCCGCATGCTTTGGCACTGAGACTCATTGCACTCTGGTTCCACCCATGCAATGCCTTGGCTATTACAGACCATTGGGGCTACAGCAATTTGTACACCTGGCACCTAGCCGCCACAGGTAATGCCTGGACTCCGCAGGTGATTAGCCTCCTTTCACCCACCATGACTGCCGGACCTGGGACCTGTGCCTTGCACAGTGGAGTGGTCCTTTGCCATGTGCAGACAGGAGACAGGCTGACAGAGCACTCAGCCTCTGCGACCCCTCTACCCTAGGGCAGTGCTGTTTGGAGCTGCACCATGCCCCACACACCCACATGTTGAAGCCCTAATCCCCAGGGTGACGGTAGTTAGGAAAAGGGCACTTCAGGAGGTAAGGAATGAAGTTATAAGTGTGAGGCCCTTATCTAATTGAAATTGAGGCCTTATACTATGAAGAAAAAGAGACACACCCCCCCCCAAAGGGCACAGTCAGAGCAGGGCCGCCATCTGCAAGCCGGGAGAGAGGTCTCGCTAGAACCACCCCTGATCTTGGGCTTCCTGCCTCAGGCTTCCAGCATCTCAAACTGAAGGAAAACAAATTTCTATTGTTTAAACTGCCAGTCTGTGATATACTGTTTGGGCAATACTAGCAATTTTGGGGGTTTTTTTCTGGAGACAGAGCTTTAGCCCTGGGTAGAATCCTGTGGCCTCAGAGCTCACAACCACCTCAAACTCTTGGGCTCAAGTGATCCTCTTGTCTCAGCCCCCTGAGTAGCTGGGACTATAGGTGTTCACCACAACATCTGGCTAGTTTTTCTTATTTTGAGGACAGATGAGGTCTCATTCTTTCTCAGGCTGGTCTCAAACTCCTGAGCTCAGGCAATCTACCTGCCTCCTGGCCCCAGTGTGCTGGCAGTACAGGCGCGAGCCCCCCGGCTCCCAGCACTAGCAAACTGATACAGGCCCCCAGCTGGCAGCACCATGTTCATCTCTCACCATCAATGTCCCCATCCCTGGCCTCCTCTAAACTTCTGCCTTCTCTTTTCAGGCCCTTAAAGAAAGAAAGTCTTAGACAATTTTTCCTGTCTAAAATTATTTTTAATGATCATCTCAAAGAATTTGAGGACCCAGCACAATGGAGCCCCGAAATCTTAGAAACTGCCTTAGCCTGTTGTGTTGGCATAAAGGAATACTTGAGACTGGTAGTGTATAAGGAAAAAGGTTCGGCTTCAATTCTGCTGGCTGGAAGACTGAGCATCTGGCAAGAGCCTTCCTTGAGCAGCTTCCACTCAGAGGAAGGTGAAGGGGTGACAGGGACACAAAGCCCGTGGTGAAAGAGGAAGCAAGACAGGGGCGGCCAGGTTCTTTAATTTTCTTTTCATTTAATTTTTTTTTTTTTTTTTTTTTTTTTTTTTGAGACAGAGTCCCACTTTGTTACCCAGGCTGGAGTGCAGTGGTGTCATCACAGCTCCCTGCAACCTCAAACTCCGGAGCTCGAGCGATCCTCCAGCCTCATCCCTGTAAAGTACTATGGTTATAGGTATGAGGTGCCTCTTTTTATTTCATTTTTAAGGTTAGATTAATAGGAGGGTGTGTACAATTACGTTGCATTGTTTGCATTGGTAAGGTAAAGTCTAGTTGTGTGTAGTTTTCAACAATCAGCTTTTGGGGAACTCTAGTGGGAACTAATAGAATGAGAACTTTGTGGCCTCCTTTCAAGGAGGGCGTTAATCTATTCAGGAAAAGTCTGCCAACCGGACCCTAACACCTCCCATCAGGCCCTTCCTCCCACCCTGTGGATCAAATTTCAATTTGAGGCTTAAGGGGACCAGCCTCTAAACTACAGCAAACACAAAGGCTAGCTTCCCTTCCCTGGAGAAAAAAAAGAAATATTTTCATTCTCCCAAATGAGTCATTCTATTCAAAAAATTGGCTAAAGAAAGTTTGCTCAAGCTGCAAAGAAAAGCTCAATTTCAGTTTTCGTATTCTGCTGCATATATTTATTTTTTAGCACCAAGAAGAGGCATGTGTGAAATGGAGGGCTGAGCCTCAGTTCCAGGGCTGTTAGACCCAGGCTAACGTGTAATGGTATGCAGGTTATCCGACCACTAGGATGCTCAATTCTACTTTTCTGCAAAAGTTGGGCAAGTAGTATTCATGTCCTCACACTCATGAAATAAGTGAATAATTTCAGTGGATGTTCAGGGGTTTTTTTCTGTATTTTTAATAGTGACTGGTAGAAAGATCAATAAAGATAGCATTGGATACATTCAGAAAAATACATTGGATCAATAAAGATAGCATTGGATACATTGGAGGCATTGGATATATTCAGAAAAATATTTTCTAAAGAGAGTTAAAAGGCCAGGGTGTTGGTACTTGAGTGTTCTGAATCTGGAAAATTTCTTCTGTGGAGCACCTTCATCTCTCTGCCATGTCAAATTAGCCAAGTGTTGTCATCCTTCAAATGCGATATTCCCGTTAAAAACAGACTGAGAATTCAGTGAATCACATTTTGCCAGCTTATTTAGAACTATAAATGTCATTTGCTCCTGGGACGTGTTTTCCTGCTTCTATGTAAGTGGACGTCAAGATATTTGAGTCAGAAGTTCTCGGTGGACACAGAATGACATACTTTCAGGTATAGCAGGGATTTAAACCCAGCTTGGGCCTTATTTTCACTTTCCGCATTTTAAAATAAACTCTGGCAAACAAAGGAAAGATCTACTCCACGGAGACTTTGGGCGGGCTCCCTAACACGGGAAGAAAGAAGTTGTGAAGCAGGTGTCTGTGACACAGCAAGAATGTTCGTACATGGGAACGGCGAGGACCACTGACTGCTGATGTGGGCTGTGTTCTCTCCCTCGCCAAATAAGTAACTCTACAAAAGAGCAGCAAAGCTCTAGTTCCTCTGCTCTGGGGTTTTAACTCCTCAAAAGCTACTGGAACCGTAAGTTTCTTATCCACTAAAAAACTAAGAGAGAAGACAACATTTTATGGTCACACACACTCACTTTGGTCCATGACTATATTTGCTTCTGTGATTCTGGTTTACTGAGTTGATAGTAAAACAAGTTCCAAACCACCTTGTTGAGTCTGAAGCATTATTCTCAACCATCTCTGACCCCACACCATGGCTCCTTCCTTATATGACAGAACAGGAAGCTGAAACCCAGTGAGCAAATTTCATCTTTTATTTTGCCAACTGCAAAGTCCTCTCAACCAAATGGCTTGACGTAGTAGGAAATATTTCACCATTGCAAAGACAGGGAACAACATTGGTTAAACTAAAATTTTTGTGGTGGTCACCAAGGCCACTTGCGGCTTGAGAAATAAATTCACACCATGATTTTCCCCTCAAACACAGAAATATTAACCAGACCTTCCTAATGCGGGTCTCTGGAAGGGAAGAATGAATACGGCTCTGCAGACAAACCTCGCAGACATGTGAAATTCTTTCCTGAAGCCACATTTCTCAAGTTTTGTGTTCAGCAAAACCCTAAATTGTCCTCTCAAACACATAGAAGCATATGTTTTCGGAGAAATTTGAACCCATATGTTTCTGATTCACTTGAACAGTGAGGCACAAAGGATTTTTATGAGCTTTTCTCAGGAAATGTTTTGTACTGCAAACTCGATAGTTGCATTTAACCAAAAATAAACCAAATGTAAACCCCTATGTATGGAGCATTAATTTGAACCAAAGACCACAGAACTACCTTTTAAAGTGGTAACAACCGGTTTCTGGGACATGCTGGGCCAAGAGCCATTTTCTCTTCTCTGTTTGTCCAGTTGAGCTATGTTGGCCACTACAAGAAGCCCTTTTTAATCAAACTGAGAAAATAAAGCTCTAGAGTAAATCCAAAATATCACTCTTCATAATCCCTACTCCAAATAGTAGATGCGATCACTACTAAACTTTATTATAAAACTTAAAAAAAACCACATTTGTTTTCAAATGATCAAGCAAATTGTCACATAGTCGAGTCAACATTTCAGCGCTAAGTCTATGATACCAATTTACAAATTAAGTATTTTTATCTGACATTCACAGATTTAATAGTAACCTATTATAATGGGGGATTTCAAATTCTTGCTTCTAATATCCACTGGATTTCAAAAGCAAATTCTGGACCAAATATTTGGAGTAACTTGAGTTTTGTCTATACGCCATCCTCTTACTAGTTTAAAGGCAATTTACAGAAATTGGACCATTAAAATAAATGATTTCTTACCAACCATAAAACCAGGTGCTCAGGAGCGTTCATTAACAATAAACATTAAACTGGGGCTTTCCTGGTGAGCCTGAGAGTTGTTTGGATTTCCTCCAGCAGTAAAATAAAATAAGTACCAATCAACGATGTTATCTCATACTGGTAAATTCAATAAAAAGTAACAATGGAGATCAAAAAGTTCTTGTGGAATATATATATTCCAACATCTACCTATTTAGAGAGAGAGATGTTGCCATAGAAAATTAAGTAAAAATGAATGGGGCAATCAGTACCATAATTATAGAAATTTATGAACCCTGGGTCGATTCCTTGTGGTGTGAACCAATGCAATGTTCTCGAAGGCCACATGCTGCTGGATGACGCCAAATGGGGGGGAGGCGTCACTTTCAGGGTTTATGAATGCCTTCTTTTATGAATAACTCCCCACCCTGTAACCCACTTGCATTTCAGAAAATACTGAGAAGAAATAATAAAGAAATTTTTCATTTTCTCATAATCTAAACTTCATGGTATCATAGCCTAAAAAGATAACATTCCTCCAATTATAAATATACTTACTCTGTCTTAAAATGTTGAGGATGGGATTCTAAAGAATTGCACACTTTATTTCCCTTTAACTAAATTTTAACAAAATGGGAAATCCCACAGTTTTTTTTAAAACAAAGATTATCTGCTCTTCTCTGTAGTCTTTTAACTCAAGGAAGACTGAAAATGCTGTGCTGTGGGAGGAGTCACCCTTCGCTGGTGAAAAGCCTTTGCACATCCCCTTTCAAGCCCATTCAGTTCGTGAGGCTCTTCATGTGTGCCCCAGCAATGGGCTTGCCCCCTTCGCACATGTGGTTAGAGGAGAGGTCAGAAGAGAGGCAGGGAAACTCACCGCGGAGTCAATCACCTGTTGCCTGAGATCTGTTAATGCCCAGGTGATTTTTTTCTTTCACTTAACTTCTCTGTGTGCTTCTATTTGTGCCAGAATCCACCAGCCAACAACTCTGTCACTTTGAATGAAAAACGTAGCAAGGACAGGATAAGGCTGCATACTTATCCTGTGGTCACATATGATCAAATCTAAGCTGTGAAAGTTATTGTCCTAACAATACATCATTTTCCTCAAGGAATAAGTTAAGCTCACATTTCACAGCATCAGAGAGAATAATATAATGGGGGGGATTTATTTCTCCTTTTATAGAGGAAGAAATGTATACATTTAATTTGCAGGAAAATAAAAATATGTTATCTGTTTCTTTGTGACATGTTTCTACTTTATTTTTGCTTCATTCAGAACAGTTGGACACATTCACATTTTACAAACATGGTTCATATGTACATGTGTGCATATATATGTGTATCTATAAAACACATTTATGTGTAACATTATATTCAAAGAAAATACGTTAATTTAGGGGTTTTCAACACTGGTATAACCACCAGCTTTAGTAAATCTTCCAGAGTGAATGCTTTTGGATGAGAGACCACTGGAAAGGAAACAAAGTCACCAGGATGTTTTGGGGTAGTGTTCTCAACCTTCCTGATGCCAGGGCACTTTACAGCTCCTGTGGGTTGCGACCCACAGGTTGAGAACCGCTGTTTCAGGGTCTTCAACATGAGACATTCTATAACAGACTTTGATATGTCTGAAAATATACTCTTCTAACAAGAAGCTCATAGCTCAGCTGAGGTGTCCAGGCTCATAGGGCCGGACGCCACAGAGGCTGGACTGAGGGGGACTACAGAATGGATTTACATTTTCCCTTCTCATTATGATTTGCCCAACACATCAGTCTCTGAATGGATTCACATGAAGACAGGGTGTTGTGAGTGTAAGTTCTGACTGTGTTCCATTTTCCTTTGTAGATCTGCACCCAAAGTTGGAGATAAGGCCCCCCTTACATTTTCATCTAGGACATTTTCCTACGTCCAGGTAATGCGGTGAGGTGACAATCCTGCTGATTGTTGATGTCACCAGGGAAGGAAATCCCACCAGCAGTGCACTCAGCACCTCACAGCTCCTACCACAATGATAAGAAAGGTTAGGAAAGAGCGGAGATGGCTGTATCTGAAAGTATTACAATCTGGATTGCTACTGACAGCTAAAAATAACTTTCTCTGTCCTTTGAGGAAAGACTGAGCCATAAAATGTTTTCCAATTGCAAAACAAGTACCACAGGTATATGAGATACATTTTTCAGACTTAAGACATCATACACATTAGGCAAGATGAAGTGAATACTTCCTATTTAACTCAGAGCATAAAATCATTGCAAAATTTTCCTCACTTAAAATAAATACCCAATTGGCAGCTTGTCAATGCTTTTGTACCTACTGAAATTGATTGGGAAATTGGCTGAGGGATGGGGAGAGAGGGGGTAAAGGTGGGGTTCAGCAATAAGTCTGAGTGACCGAGCACTGTTCCACCGCATTTGTGAAATAAATGAATGGAAGAGACAAGGCGGGTGGGAGGGAAGAAACAAGACAGAAGGAAAAGAGCGAGGGAAAAGCTTCATAAAGTCTTATGCAGAAAATGAGCCCTAAAACATGGCGTCCTTCACGGTATTCTGGTGTGTCAAGATTCCCAGAACACACAACAGTAACAGCAGTCATTCTTATTTCTGGACTCCTAGAGGGCAGTGACAGTAGCCAGAGGAAAGTACTGATAATTCTCTACAAGTCCACGACCACAGACATTAAGCAAACTCGTAAACGATTTCTGTATTACTGGATTAGACAATATGCACAATAAATTACTTTATAGAATTGCAATATTTACATGCTCTAAGAAAAAAATGAATTAAAAATACTTTAGTCCCCTTCCCTCTGAATAACAATCATTCATTCCAACTTTTAGGGATTGAAAAATTCAATTTCACTCTAACAGCTCAGTTACTTTTTGCCAACCATTACTGTAATTTGCAACTTTAAAAAAATCTTACACCAAACTTCTTCCATGTCTGTGTTTATGTATTCAGCTTAAATTACAGTTTTTTGCATTCATAAATATGCAATATTTTCATGTTACTGAGTCACTTGGCATTTCAATAATCATATCCTAAAAATATAAATCCTTCCAGGTCAAGATTCCCCTCTTTTACCAACTTGTACTGTGCCATGCATTCTGTAGAGGTTGAATAAGCAATTGGAATTTGTTAATTGATTGATCGCTCAGTGATTCCAGAAAAAAAAAAAAATAATAAAATACATCAAAGAGATAGAAAAGAACAGACAGGAAGCCAAGAAGGGGATGAGGTAATTTGCTTGAACAAGATGGGGGCCTCTAAGAATAACAAGCAGAGGGCTGGCATGCACATTTGTGTTCTCTCTCTCTCTCTCTCTCTCTTCTTCTTCTTCTTCTTCACTCCCTCCCTCCAATCTTGATGTCCAGATGAAAAGAAAAATTGGGTAACTCATTCAAATTATATATTTCACATCAAGCATCTGGATATTTGGCAATAAGTGGATAAAAAGAAACACTGGGTGACTCACTTTTGTTTTTTACTTTTTAGTTAGATTTTATAATTTCAGACAGAAGGAACAAATGAAACATAACTTATTCGAGTGATAGTGTGATAAAATAGTGGATAATTAAGCTGCTTTGGAAGCCGTGTTTTGAATAGAGAATGTGGAAGAGGAAAGAGTGAGGTGAGGTTCAAGGACTGGGTTTAGTTATTTTACAGGCTGTCACCCATTGAGATGACAAAGCGTTCACACTGAAGGTATAAACTAGTTCTTTTTTAAACAACAGTATATTTTGAAAAGAGAAAAGACAGTTTTAGAAGCACACATATCCTAAAAATTTTCTAATAACTAGCAGCTCGCGGCGGCTGCGGCGACACTGCACCAGCTTCCAGAGTCTCCCGCGCAGGAAACGGAGCTTCTGTCGCCCGGACAAACTCCTACCTGTTAATCGTGGAGCCTGCGACAGGCTTTTAGAAATAGTCCATGAATCCTAACTTACAGGCAACAGTTGGTAAGTGAGCATGCCAGTTAAATCACATAGTGAGCGTTCGTTCTTTGGCATGGTGTTTCCACTCGCGAAGGAAAAAGTTTGCAGAGAAATAATGAACTATCGGCTCAGGGACCACCGCTTCGAGCATCCCTCTGCGTTCCCTGACCATCCGCAGTCACTACCAAAGGGGACCTTGAACAGTGGCTTACACTTAGAGTCCGCTCATCATTCCACTTACAGTAACAACCAGTAAAACAGGGTCGTTTCCCAAGAAAGGCTTTTCATGCCAGGAGCACGCGGAATTGTCAAATACACGAAAATAGCCACCAGCAGTTGTGACCTCCACAGTGTCGTTTCAAATTGCTCTCTACCAGCACGTTAAACCTCTCAACAGGAGCTGGGATGCTGCTTCCTTCTTCTCTGCTCTCAGTAGGACCTGGCAACAGTGGCATGGTGAGAACTTGATCGTGTCACAGACAAGAGGAATGAGCTACAGGACAGGAATGCAGCTCCCCATCCTCGGGTGAGAAACAGAGAGGGGACAACCCCCACCTGGTGACCTGCCCACACCTGAGCCTGACCGAAGGGCCTGCCTTCTGCCTGAGCGGCGCTCAGCAGTTCAGAGCGCAGAACTTGCACCCTCCGTCACCGTCCGTTCCCTCTGTGAGAGGCACCGGGTGTCTTCACCATCATATAAATAACAGCAACCTGCATAGCTACTAAAAATCTACCTTCTATTTCTTTTATTCTAATTAGCACACAAGGCTAATTTTTTTAAACAATTTTATTAAATCATAATTGTGTACATTGGTGCAATCATAGGGCAGAATGTGATCAAGTTCTCACCATGCTTCATATACAATCAGAAACATCTTGATCGTACTGTGAGAGACAGCCCACATTTCTTATTTGTTAAAGGTAATACTCAATATGATGAGATTTCAATTATTAATATTTATGCACCCAACCAGAATGCGCCTCAATTTATAAGAAAAACTCTAACAGACAAGACTAATTTTTTTAACCGAAAGCTTACATTGGGAAGTTTTTGCTGAGTGATATGTATGTGAAGTTATTAATAGAATGAGAGTTCTGGTAAAGAAAGATGCATAATAAGAGAAAAGTGAAAAACCAGAAGTCTGTAAGAATGAACCATAATCAGTTTTTAGGTTCATTGCTTTTTAAATAAACTCATTAGTTGTAAACTGTCAACCAGTCCACAGACCCAGCAGCGGAATCACAAAAGGAACACTTTCCAGCCGGGGCCTTCTCCAAGCTAACAAAATGTTCTCTTTTATACATTCATGAAGCAGGTAACCAAGTCACTACAAATGGAAAGGAAGTGACTAGAGCTTTAAGACTTATTAAAGATTCCAGGAGAGGGGAAGTAGTCCGCATTTTTAAAGGATGTACGCTGATACTTTTAGGAAAAACAGCTGTAGCTATGGAAGAGCAAATACAAGTCCAGAAATATGAGTTATTCTCCTGATGCTTTGTCAAGTATGTAAATGCAGTAAGATTAAGGGGAAAATATTTTTTTTTTTTTTTCAGTTTTTGGCCAGGGCTGGGTTTGAACCCGCCACCTCTGGCATATGGGGCTGGTGCCCTACTCCTTTGAGCCACTGGGGCTGCCCTAGGGGTGAAAATAATTTAAAAGCTATTCTAAAGATGTAATATTAAAAACACTTTCTGAAACTCCCAGTAAGGGCTGTGCTATCATTTCATATCCCCAGGTTCTGTCTGTTCCCTCCCGTTCCATTAACCACTGACTTGTATAACACGCTATAAAGAACCTGGCCCAGGAAGTAAACAGACATTCAATCGCATGCCTTTCAGGCACCAAATAAGTTAAAGTGGAAACAATCCAAGATTGATCATACAGGGGTCAAAAGGCAGAAGAAGTTTAGGAAAAGCAGGGTTGCAGGAACTTTGAGCCGCTAGAGATGTTCTTCTGCTGGGGTGGGGGGATCTGAGTCAGCGTTGTTGAATGAGAAATATCTGTAAAGAAGATAGCAAAGAGAAGACAGCTTTTGAGAAATGCATATAATAGTAAAAGTTGGAAAATAAATAGGCCATTGGACAAAATGTACACAGACATTTGTCAGGCACATGGAATTGCAATGTCAGAAATCTGTGCATTTTCATAGTTCATTGTACCTCTAGCTAAATAATGATGTGATATTTTAAACTGGTCTCGACCAAATGTTTCACCTTATCCTTCCCCCCCCCCAAAATATTTGCAGACAAAGTGAAAACTCATTTTAAGATACTCTATGTTCCCTGTTTTAAATTATCACAGCAACCTGCATCTAAAGACTTTGTCGCCACAATTCTGAATGCACTCGGGTGAAACACAGACTTGTAATGGCAACTCCAGAACTCAAAACTAGCAAGTCTATGCTATGTGACAAAGATATGTTATGTCTTTGAGAGGAGAAATAGCACCCGACAATAAAAACTGAATCCCGGAAATAGCCAGGTGATTTAAAGCTTTCTAGATAATCACTAGCAACTAGAATGATAATACTTTAATGACATATTATATTTAAATAACACCTTTCCAACTCCATCATGTTAATCTACACAGCATGTTCAGAACGTAAGAGGGAATAGGTAATACTCCCATTTTACATTAGAAAATTGAGGGGTAATAGAGGAGAGCTTACCGAGGCCTCTCTCGTCCTGGCAGTGGATCTAGGATTGGATACTTGGGTCTGCTTCTCATTAGATTCCAGGGCCTCCAAACTGAGTTAGCTGGTGGGGTGAGTTGGCCTCTGCTGCATTTTTTAACACTCCCTGGTAGACATAAGAATTTCCCGGTGGTTTGACCAAATCTCAAGCTTTCCTCACTTCCTGCCACCCCTTGGCAGGTATCTTTCTGCAACCTTTCGGGGAGCTAGAGAAATCACACCTGAATCTCCATCAAACCCCTCCTTACTCCTAAGGCTTTGCCACACACTGAATGCAGAAAAGCAACTATGCCGTGGGTTCTGGGCGTCTCCGGGCACATTGTTCTGTTTCCTCAGCTCCGGATATCCCTACCCAGTCAGCAGAGCCCAGCCTGTCCTTAGCCTTGTCACTTGAGAAATACCTATTTTATTCTTACATTATTTCAACCTCATACTAAGCTAACCTCCCTTTGAGGCACACATTTATGCAAAGGTCAGACGTTTTTCCCCAGTTCAGGAGGAATGCAGGATTATCTTTGTAGTATTCTGGGACAAGTGACTAACTTGTATTCCATTCCCCAAATCATTTCCACCTTGAACAAAGGTGCAGCAGAGACGCAAACAGGAGGGAGTCTACTTGTCTTTCACACATCAAAATCCGGGCTGGAACTCCAGAGTTCAGACCCCAGATCGAGCCAGTCATAGACATCAGTGACTCCACCAGGCCCCTGCCACTGCCAACAGAGCTGGCTGCTGAGGCAGGTGCCCAGCCAGCGGCCACAGGGAGTGTGTGGAATGGGGCTGAGCCACCTCTGCCTCTGGTTCAGCATCTCCGTGCACCTCCCTTCTAACTCAAGCCTGTGCCTTCTTCCCCCACACGCTGCTCTGGGAACAGCAAGGTCGTCCCTGTTTTTTATTTTTTGCTCAGCAGGGACCAAGTACTCTTTAGATCAGTGATCCTTTCTTCCCCCATTTGCTACAAAGAACTCTATACAAGCACACTGTTTATATCGAACAATCAGCAGATGACACACCGCCTACCACAGGGGGACATTTTAATGTGAATAATCAGTAGGACTCCTCACAAGCGGTTTCAGGGAGATGCCCCACAGCATGTGCAAAGTGCAAATAAGAATAATACCTTGGGGAAAAGAAAGAATAATGCCGGGGCACAGGGCTCTGTCAGCTAAGAGACCTTCACAAATTGTTGCAATTGTAGGTCAAGTCTAAGCTTCCTTCTCCTGTTACATACAAATAATGTCACAAATGTAACATAATACCCAGACACATTTAGAAGTTTATAATTCATTTATAGAACTGATCTGATGATTTTAAACATTATTTGTATTGTTAATTTTATTGGCAATGTGTTTTTAAAAATGACAAGAGAGTTTCTGATCATCAGCTACTCGTTATCACCCACAAATGCAGCTTTTAGGGACACTGTAAACAGTAGCCATTCTCAGAATGTTGTAAGACATTTATCAAACTATAGAATACTTTCTAAGATTTTTATTAAGCTGTGAAGAAAATGACACATTTTGAAGTTAATGTCAGTAATATTTCCTTAAAGACAGATATTTCTAAGTCAAGCCACTGAATACTGAGTGATTTGTTCAATATGATTTATTAAGTGGAGTCACTTACCGAGTCTGTAGAACATTCCTTCCAAGTTATCTAATTCCATTCACATGCTCAAAAAACATTTGGATCCCAAGAACTAATTTCATATTTCTAGCCCAGACTTCTTTTCTGAATTTCTATGCATCTAATGATATGCTGATTTACTTATAATCATTTCTTAGAATCATTTTGAAACTAATATATATGAAAATAATAACCTGACTTGAATTTCATGCAAAAAAAAAAATCAAGCTAGCAAAATTAAAATTATCTTCTAAGATTTTAATTAATAGGATTTCATTATAGTCAAAGATGTTTTCTATAATAGATTTCTTGGGTTAACTTTTTCCCCAATAGCTTCTTTCAGAATGTTCCTGCAATTAACATGTAAATACACACACCCAGAGGCATGTGTACAGCTATACGAACATGTATTTCCAGAGAGGACTTCTACCAAAAGAGAGATTTTGTCAATTTAATAATTCTGAAGTGAATTTTTAAGCATTGTTTTTAATGAGGCCTTCTTTTATTATTATTAGGCTATTTCAAATATTGGGGGGGGGTAAAGGTCTGTACTGTGATGCTCTGGACCCCCAGATGAGGGTATGATGCTTTTAACAGGTCAAATAAGACAGCAGCAGGCCAAGAACAGATTTCCTGCTTGTTAGTTTAGAATCTGTTATTGCATATGCTGGTAACTGCCTCTAAGCAGATAATTATTTCCTTAATGAACAACAGAGGAAATAAGATGATCTAATATATGTCCAAAAGGTGTCTCTTAGCTTTGCCATCATCTTTGCATAAGACTTTTGTACCAGGCAACTCAGATTGCAAAGTCCCCTCAGATCCAAACAGTTTTCTCTAATACTTTCACTCCTTTCCAATGCAGAATTCCCTAAGTCACCTGTGCAAACATTTGTCATGATCCATATTTCAGACTTCCATGAATTTTAGTAACTATGCATTTATATAATTTCCTTCAACATCACTCATTTTCTTGCATATCATTTATATCCTCCAAAAAAGTCTGTTGACTGACTATACCACAAAGTAGGGTTTAAAACACGTACTGCCAGAGTGTCTGGGTTCAAGTCTTTGTTCCTATACCTACTAGATGTTCGAACTTGGGCAAGTAAATTAAAATGCTGTGCCTTAGTTTCCTCATCTGTAAAATGCATAACATACTAGAACCTACCTTGTAGGCTTGTGTTGGGAATTAAATGAGCTAATACTTATAAATCCATAGTAAGCTTAACAAGTAAATACTTGAATAAATTGTAAGTTTAGCAGAGTAACATTTGAATGTTAGGTATTAGAGAGTATCACGCCAAGTCCTGGGAATTTAGATTTCCAGCTAAGGGAACTGGAACTGAATCAGGCAGTTAACATACCGTTAGGCAGCTTCTGAGCATCATGAAAGGGCAGACACCTGGCACACGCAAGGCAGCCTCCTGAGAGGGGCTGTGCTGGTTAGTTTATAACCTACTGGCTTTTATTGTATAAAATAAGGTTATGAGTTCACACATCTAACTTTCTCTTGAGTTTTAACTGAGTGATAAAGGCTAGAAGATCAGAAGTAAAGGAATCAGTGTGGAGAGTGTTTAAATGAAAATGACAGAAAATGATAGCTGGCCATGATCAGAAAACGGCATTGGTGGCTGCTTTGGGCCGGCTAACCAAAGAAGAGCTCCATCTCTGAAAACGGGTTTGGTAGATGCAGAAGAAAAGTCTGTTTTATACACATAAACTTCCCAAATCTAAATGTAACAGTGATTAGGATTCTTTCAAAATCTTTTTAAATGTATTAGAATCAGTACATTTTTAAAAGTTGTACATAAACACACACTACAAAAATGGCTTTGCTTAGATTGGCTCATCTAATGTCACATTACCATAAAGCGTATCATCTCATCTCAACATCTCAAATCATTAATATATCACATTTCATATTTTTCAGATTTTTATTTAATTACTATTATGGAAACATACTTATTAAGTATGTAAGTGGCTTAAACTAGAGTTTACCAGTAGTAATAGAAGCTGAAACATAAAGATAATAACTAAAATTAATGTCATAAACATAACAAGTGAATAAATTCCAGTGGGAATACGAAATATAAATTGTTATGTACTAGGACAATTGAAGCTACAGGTGATATTTTATGAAACAGTTGAAAACAGAAGAATAAGGCTGGGGAATTTCTGCGGAATCCTATCTTTACCCTGCGACTTGGTACACCACGTTATCTACTAAGGGATATTTCCAATAAAGCCATGAAATCAGTGAAACTTTTGTTATTTTCAAAAGAAAAAAAAACTTCAGAGTGACATTGGGGTTAAGTCAATCAAGATTTTGCAAAACCAATATAAAATGATATGTTTCTGCATGAAACTGACCAATTTGCTAACAGTAGAAAAGAGACCAAAATTCTAGACCTTGAATTCGCACTTTTATCAGAAAGATAGGAAAATCCACACAACTGAAGAGAAACACGAAGAATCAGTAGCAAAGATGATGGGCTAGTACACTTAAAGAGAAAACACATTTTCTCATTTAGATGCTATTGTTGAAAGTCACATGATGTCAATAGCATTGAAGGCAGAAGTACAAGAACTTCCCAGGATGTGCTTGTGTGAGTTCTGCTTCACAATTGGGAAAACATACTGATGTGTAAAATAGGAATTAGGCCAGGGCCTCCATGTGGTAAGTATATGGGGGAAAAGTGCTCGAAGCTTTCATTCTCCTTTTCATTGAGCGCTCATAGTATATGAGAAGAGATATTTCATTGGCTAATGACTACTTGTTGTCCAAGGTATAAATTAGAAAAAATACACTATGATTACTACAAATAAACTCCAAATGTAAGTGTGTAAAGCAAATCATTGTTTCATGAATAAAAGTTTTGGACTAAATGCTAATTTATGAGGTATTTCCTATTCACAAAGGACTGATAGTGATCTAAAAATAAATTTCAATGCCAGAGAAAACAATAAGAATCAAAATGCAATCTAGCTACCCAATGCAGTTTTTCTTTGCCTTCTACTATATGAATAAATAAGCAACATGAAATTCTGCTTTTAAGAGCATTTTCTGTGTGCATTCAAGGTACTCACACAGATCTTTTACATGAAGAATGAAACGAAAACATTTTTTCACGATCTTTTCTATGATGTCAAGTATTTGCTTAACATTACATTACACTAATGTATTCAGTATCTAGAGTAGCCTGAACTCCTCCATTCAGTGTGAAAATACGGCAAATATTATAAGTCAAGGCTGTAATGTCAAGATTCCTGAAGATTTAACGGTGGTACAAAGATTCTGACGGCCAAGAGGCATGCTCTTTGGGGAAGATCTCGAGTGTCATTATTTACTAATGAAGTAAATTGATCCTATAGTATTGGCATGGGTTTTTTAGAATTTCAAGAATGAATATGAAGAACCACTTTTCGGGGCCAAATGCACAGAGCTGATTCCACCCTGTTCACAATCATCGTCAACTCTAAACCTTCCAGTTCTGAGTGTGACTTGCTCCCTGGCCAAACTTCTCACAGTGTTAAAGTGGCTTTAGTGAAAATCCAGTGTCCACTTTCAGTCCAAATACCCAAAACCATCGTAAAGAACCAATGAACACTTACCACCTGCTCTGGACAACTGTGACATGAGTCAACACAACCTGGTTCAACAGGCACAAAGCATGAACACAGAACACAGCCAGGTAAGGAGATGTATTTAGAAACCATACTGGCTATGAGCAAAATAGATGCAGTGACCAAGTGAAAGATTTCCTACAATACGATCTATAACATAATAATAATATGGATTTTGATTTTAAAACACTCTATTTAATTTTGAACACTATTTTCCTAAATACTTAACCTAAATGTGTTGTCACCAAGATTATTGCTCCCCAGTAACTATCCGTGGAATGTGAATGACTTGAAAAAACACTGACTTAGGGTAAAAGTAAAGAGTTGTGTATATATATATATATTTTTTATTAAATCATAATTGTGTACATTAGTAAAGTCATGGGGCACAATGTGCTGACTTCATATACAATCTGAAATATTTTCATCAAACTGTTTAACATAGCCTTCATGGCCTTTTAATCACTATATGAAGACATTTGCATTCTGCATTTAGTAAGTTTCACCTGTACCCTTCTAAGATGCACCGTAGGTCTGGCCCCACCAATTATCCTCCCTCCACCCCAACTTCCCCCTTCCCCGCCCCTCCCTTGTCCCTTTCCCCATATTCTTGTGCTATAGTTGGGTAATAACCTTCATATGAAACCTATAAATTAGCTTCATAGTAGGGCTGAGTATATTGGATACTTTTGCTTCCATTTTTGAGATACTTTACTAAGAAGAATATGTTCCAGTTCCATCCATGTAAACACAAAAGAGGTAAAGTCTCCATC
>CAUYRH010012663.1:0-25626 GCA_963574655.1 Perodicticus potto | reverse complement strand
CTTCCTTCCTTCCTTCCTTCCTTCCGTCCTTCCTTCCTTTCTTTTCATGCAGTTCTTTTTGTGCACAGTGCAGTGCATTTTCTGGAAAGTCACACTTTGTATCTCACCCTTTACAGCCTGCTAGAACTTGAATCTAGCTATAGGTCTAGAAGCAAAAAATGCAATCCATACACGCCCCAAGGAAAAAACAGTGGTGTTTTGCAAGAGAACTACCACAGGACAGGCCAATGCTAGTGCTTTAGGCTAAGGAGATTGCCTCCTAAAAAGTGAATATTTTACATCACTTTTCAAAATTTCTTAGTCTTATAAAATATATACACACACATTTGATTCTATGATTTAGTGTCTTACACATATTTCTGGTTAACACACTCTTTACCCTGAGATGCACTGGATACTTTTAAAAAACACTGAATGACATATATTTTCTATATTTTTTGTTTGATTTTTTGTTTGTTTGGTAAGTCAGTTTTATGTTTCACTGCAAATTAGCAAAGAGGAAAAATGAAAGTGTCAATGGAGTTTGTGAAACTTACTATTTTGCAAGAGAAATCAAATTCAGCTATAAGATGCGTAATCTTTGAGGTGATTCATCTGTGTTATAGATAAACTTGCGTTCTGTTTTTCCTTTACTCATGCCATGGTTTAATTTTTCCTTCCACTGCTAAAACAATCGAACTCATCACAACACATTGTACCCTTTACACATCAGAAACTTCAAATTCACTTCAAATTCATTTCTTCCTGTTTTGTTTCCATAACAAATTCAACTTTTCTTTGTCTTTGAATTCATTGGTATTTATACACCATTGGTATATGCTGTGTGTTTATAGCACACACATACAAAAATTACTTTACATAAGAAGAAACTACTATTTACTGAGCAGAGAAAGAAAGAGTGAGCCTTCCTTCTATAAAGCTATAGAATCAGTATTAAAGTTAGGATTGCTCTAACATCATCATTTTTTTTTAATGGGAGAACATGTGCACTTAAATGTGGGAAGATACAAGGTTAAATAAGCAATTGTGAATAGAGTACCATGACCATGTATAGTAGATAGAATTCAAAAGTGGCTCCCAAGATTCTCATCCTGCCTTATACATCCCAGTTAGTCTCGTTCGGATTTGTAGATATGATGAAATATCATTACCATGACTATGTTGCATTATCAGGCTGAAAATGAGATTAAGTTTCCAAGTCAGTTGGCTGTTAATTAACCAAAATAGTGATTAGCGGCCTTAAGTTAATCAGAATCCCTTTAAAAGGAGAAATACTCAAGGAAAAGCAGATATTCTCCTGTGTCTTGGCCTTGAAGAAGCAAACTAACATGTTGTGGAGTGAAGCTCATAGCAGGAAACTGCTGGTTCCTCTAGGAGTTGAAAGCTTCAGTCCTACAGTCACAAGGCATTGAATTCTGACGACCATCTGAACGACCTCAGAAGAGGACCTGAGCTCCAAGTGAGGATGCAATTTGGCTGACACCATGATTTTGACTTTGTAGGATGCTGAGAAGAGGATTCAGTTATATGGGCCTAAACTTCCAAATTACAGAAACCATAAGATAATAAAAGTGTTGTTTAAGGAGCTCAGTTTGGAATAATTTGTTATGCAGAAACAGAAAACTGACACATTTTGTACCAGAGAAAGTAAATAATTCAAAATAGATTCACCATTGCTTCATTTTAAGATGACTTCATCTTAAACTGTTCTCAAACTGTTCAGAAGTCTTTTCTAAGAGTTTTTCTCTTTTGATCCAGTCTCATAGTGCTCCTTTTTAGGACTGTCTTCTCAAAAGAAATGTGCTGTTAGATCTACCTGCCAGTGAAGTAGGCAGTAGCCACACCAGACAGAAGAAAGCAACTCTTTTTTTTTTTTTTTGCAGTTTTTTTGGCCAGGGCCAGGTTTGAACCCACCACCTCCAGTATATGGGGCCAGCGCCCTACTCCTTTGAGCCACAGGCACCAACCAAAGAGCGCAACTCTTAATGCCCCTGAAATCCACTGAGGGGAGAGAACAAACCAGCCTTGAGTGTTGCCACAGGCTTACTCCTCTGAGAATTCAGAGCCTGAATTCTCATCCACCTTTGTCTCTTTTCATAGCTCAGACACAAATTCCATGAATTCAGTAAGTCGGTGGTCTCAAAATGATTTGGACAGATCTATATATACTTACTGTAGAAAGTTTCTCCTAACATGTTGGGAATTATTCTTCCCTAACAATATTTTTTTTTCAACTCCAAATGTGGATGCCTAACTTCTGTTGGTATAAACTACAGACTTATACTAAATGTTTGATTATTTGTTCTACACTTGCTCATTCTGAGTAGGATAGAAAATAATTCTTATCTGAGCTCTTGGTCAGTTGCAATTGATTTATTTAAGCAACTGAACACCACTCCAAGTTAATACGTGGTGATATTTTGATTTCTTTGATTTTAAATACACTACATATTCTAATAAATTTATTATAACCTGTGTTATTTTTGCATTGATTTTTAAACCATTCAATTCCACTATTGGTAATCTTTCAATAATTTTCCTTTTTTTAATTTTTACATATACATGTGTTTATTAGGTTTCCACTTTTTGCCTAATAATTTTCAACATATGAACAGTGCTGTCCAATGCAGTAGTTACTAGTTGCATGTAGCCATTTAAATCTAAATTTAAATTAAGCAAAAAAAAAAACCTATGAACAACTAGTCACATTTCAAGTGTTCAATAACCACATGTGATTAGTAACTGTTGTATAACACAGTGCAGATTATATAACATTTCTATCATTGCAGAAAATCCTCTTGAACAATGTGGAATTAAGTCTAGATTCTCAAGCATTTATGTTAAAGTCTTCATAATTTACCTTTCCATATTTTTACCGTCAACTTCTTTCTGCCACAGTTATCTGATGTTCCAATGATTCTAAATCATGTATCTTTCACATATCATCCATCAGGGAAATTTTTTGTATGTGCTATTTTCCTAGTCATAAACATTATTCATTCCCTTTCATTTAACCTGATGCATTACTGCTAATTATTACATATTCAACTTCAATGAAATAGCTGTCCTGATATCCTCAAGCATAGATAAATGTTTCTTCTGGTTTGTCCTGTTACCGATCATGGATCATGTGGGTTTATCTAGAGGAGAGAGATATCTTATGTTTTTTCATCTTTATATCCCTCCATGCCAGATACGCAATTGGTACTAAAAACTTATTCCTCTATCCATTCAGGCACTTATTTGCCTTACACTATTGGTTGACTGAGTGACGTTGAATTGATAACTTTATTAATTGCTTATAGGCAGAAACCAAAAATTCACATCAAAAAAATGATCATGCAAGAAGGGAGATATAGTAAAAAGGACAGAACAAGAAGCTTCCCTAGAAGAAGAAAAACTTTGGAGATGGTGAAACATGTGAATAACTTACTCAAAGAGAAGATAGAATAATCTTTCTTAAAGTCCCATAAAATCATATGAGATTATCCTAGATTTATCTTTAAAAAGTTAATACTGTATGTAGAAAACTGAATACCTATATGATGCATATATGTATACGTTGAATATTTAATCATTAACTCCACTTTTGAATTGGAGTTGCCTAAAAGTTCAGTTGCTTAAACAAAGTAATTGCAAGAGTTGTTTGCAGCTCTCTGACCAAGAGCCATACATGTAAGTGTGTGTGTACTGTATATACACATACATACATGTGCACACAGTTGTGTATATAGTATATATAAGCAAATATTTTGTAGTTCCATGGTTCTTGGCTTTCAGAGAAAGTGGTAGTTGATTAGAAAATTCAGGGAGACTGCTGAGTTTTTCTCAGTAATTTGGTGGGTTTGCAGAAGACACAGCTTTCCAGTGCCCTGAAATCACTATTTAGGTAACCAGCCTGAACGTGTGATAGATTCACTTGGACATTTAAAAAAATCTAATTATGTAATTCTCCATTATGTTCTAATTGCAGAATGCGGTTAATTTAAAAAAGAAAAATAAACTCTTAGATGTGCTATTTGTCAATGTTGCACTTACAGTGATGAATCAAAATACTGTTTCACTGTCTAGATGTGAGTCATAGTTTTTGTTTATTTTGGTAGCCTTTTAAAAAATCAAAATGCTGTAGTAGCTTCCTCTGGCAAAAACAGCAGAGCTCTACAGATTTCACTCTAGCTGCCTACCATCAGTCACAGAGCTGGACCGGCCCTCGAGCACACAAGACCCTCTGAGTGACGCAGAGAAGTCCTTTTCAAGGGTCTTGGAATATGCAATCACTTGGCTGCTATCAAATACTTCTGGAGGATAGGAATCCTCAAGTCCAATAGACCAGAGGGTCTTCTGGCTCTGCCAAGAGTGACAGAGGCTATAAAACTGTCTGCTCTCCTCCTCTACTAAATGTCTTGCCAGAAATCACACAGACTCAGAGCTGTTGAAAATACGGTTATTTTCTTTCAAACTGCACCAAGCGGAGACGCTGCTTCTTACTCTCTTGCGCCATCTACTGGAGCTTACATAAAACACTGATCTAATTAACATTCAGCTTGAAAATCTACATTCCAGGGTAACTTCCATTTCTCTATTATTGCCCCATGAAGATAAAATTCCCAAGGACAAAGAATCAGAGTGTCAGAAACTTGAATTTGTTTGAAAACTATGTTCTTATACAATAAAGGATCAATGGGAAAATCAAAGCAAAGTTCAATCTGATCACCATACCCACTTTTTGAGCTTCTCCTCCATAATAGTTCGTACGGCTTACTGTTTTTATTTGTTCGACAACATTTCCTCTCTTCTACATTAGCCTTGTCATTTGTGGTAATTCTATCTGTAACTTTCAGTAGAGGATTGCATCCTGGATTTAAAGTCAGATGATAAACATTCACTTCTGACTTGTAGGTCCTAATTATATCTGAGATTCACCAGAATCTTAAGGGGTTTAAAGCAGGTGCTCTTATTAGTGTGATTTGCTATCAAATACTATGGTGTGACATAACATCAGTGATATCCCTAATTAGGGGACTCTCACCCTCAAGTCTGAAACTTGCCACTCTTTCCAATTTACCTCTTCAATTTGCCTTTGACTTTCTTATTTTCTTTTAATTTAATAGACTTTATCTTTTAGCACCATTTTAGGTACACATAAAATTTGATCAAAGGAACAGAATGTTTCCATATACATTTGCTGCAAATTATAAACCAAAATTGATAATAATAATATTAACTAAAGTCCATTTGCAGTAGGGGACTCTCTGTGTTGTACAGTTTTTTGGGCTTTGACAAGTAATACTTAGCAATCTTTTTGCTACCTCTTTTTACTATCTTTTCGCCTTTTCCAGAATGTCATAGAATTGGAATTATAAATATGTGGAATCCAGACTGACTTTTTAAGCTTAAATATGTACATATAAGGTCTTATATATAAGGTGTCTTTTTGGCACCTGATAGATTATTTCTTTTTATCACTGAATAAATATTAAACTGTATGCATGTGCCATGGTTGGCTTATCCTTCCACCTATTGGACATCATTGGGTTGCTTCCAATATTTGTCAATTACAAAAAAAAAAGCTTCTCTAAACATTCTTGCACAGGTTTTTTTGATGAGCATAAGTTTTCACTCATTTGAAATACCTAGAAGCACAATTCTATGGAGAAACTATCTTCCAAAGTGGCTAAATTAGGGGCAATGAATGAGAGTTCCTGTTGCTCCATATCCTCATCAGCATTATCAATGACTTGGGTTTTAGTAATTCCAGGGGATATGTAGAGACTTATTTTCACTCTCTCTTCTAATGAGCCCTAGAACTTAACTGTGAACTCTCCATTGCTAACTGGTCTCAAGGCCCCTCTGAGGTTAAAATTATCTTAAAGAAAGTATTCACCTTTGTTCACTTTTGTATCTCCGATGACTATAAGGTTTATCAGGTAGAGGTTCCCAGACATTGAATGTGACCTACTGACCACAGTTGGTCTTTTTTCCTTCACTGTCCTTGAAATCAGCCTCTGTCCATTCACATTATTCTGAGCACTTCATTTTGAAGCAGTATGATCTCGGGCAAGTCACATAATCTCTCTGAACATCTGTTTATCTTAAAAATAGAACATTCAGCCATATCCCTGAAAATCTTAAAAGAAATTTGGTAAAGAAGAAATAAGTCAAATATGAAGCTACTTTATATGATATAAAGCACGATTTAATTTCCCTTCCCTGTGTCTGAATTGAATATACAGGCAAAATCATAATAATATCTGGGAATATTGTTAGAGGGATGATAATACACACCAAACATATGCTCTTGAATAAAGTATTTAGTTAAAAATAGTTGTTCTCTGTTGAAATTATTACAATGTAGTATTTATTCTTTTAGTTATTCCTAACTAAAAGATATACAAATATCTGATTATAATTGAAGGAGCTGGCCTTGACAATTTTAGGACTAGGGTGTGGTAATCATAGAAATAGTAGCAAGAATGCTAAATATTGATTATTTGGCAGAAGAAGCCATAATTCCTTTATTAAAGAGACTAATACAATATTGTCCAAAGCCATTGGGGATCTGAGCAAGGATAATCAAATAATTGTTTTCTGGAACAGTGTCACTCAAAATATGGGAAAAAATTTACTAAGCACCCACCGTGTTTCAAGCATTTTACTTTCTTGCTTTCTATTTGTATTTTTTTTTTAAGATTTTTGCTTTGATCACATTATTGAAAATATTTTTACTGAGTTAGAATTTTATTTTAATTTTATCTTGAATATACATCATTCTACTATATCTGACTTCTACATATTCTGTTAAGAAGTTAAATATTATTTAAAAAAAAAAAAGAAGAAGTTAAATATTAACCCACCCACCACTCTTTGAAGGCAATCTGTATTTTTAGTTCGGGTTGCTTTATTTTTACAATTGTTCATTTTCTATTCGGTATTACAAAAGTGCATTTTAACATGTCTCAGGTTAGAGTATTATTGTTTCTAATATTCTTTGAGATCTATTGGGAATCTTAAATCTGTCTCTTTCATCAGACAGTTCCATAAATATTTCACTCATTTGCTTTTCATGTATTACGTGTTCCCTAATCTATTCATCTTCTCCTTCTGGAACACCAATTAAATATACTTTGGAATTTATTACTTTGTCTTTCTTGTCTCTTAACCTAGCCTAGCATACTTAGCATTTTCCATTTTTGAACCTCTCTATTCAGACTTCCAGATAATTTCTTCTGACTAATCATTCACTTCTTCTTTTCTTTTGATGTGTCTAATCTTCTTTTAACATTATCCATTGAGGTTATAATATTATTTGTTTCATTCTTTATTTCTGTAAGTTTTCTATACTTTTTTAAAGATTGAGGACATTTTTACAGTTTTCTGTAATACACTGTAAATAGTTTCAAGCCTATCATCATATTACAGCACAGTAAATATATTTTATATTCTGTGTCTGAAAAGTTTAATATCTATAACATTTGTGTATGTGTTTCCATCATCTATTATTTTGGCTTATTCTAGTTTATAGTGACATGAATCCACATATTCTTTGTGATATATATATATATATATATATATATATATATATATATATATATATATTTTTTTTTTTTTTTTGTAGAGACAGAGTCTCACTTTATCACCCTCAGTAGAGTGCCGTGGCATCACACAGCTCACAGCAACCTCCAACTCCTGGGCGTAGGTGATTCTCTTGCCTCAGCCTCCCGAGTAGCTGGGACTACAGGCGCCCGCCAGAACACCCAGCTATTTTTCTGTTTTTGCAGTTTGGCCGAGGCTGAGTTTGAACCCGCCACCTTCAGCATATGGGGCTGGTGCCCTACTCGATGAGCCACAGGTGCCACCCATGCTTGGTCATTTTTATTTTCATGTGAACTGTTCACAGTCTTCAAAAACACCTATATGTATATTTTGAAGATTTAAGAAAATTTTTTCAAGAGATGTGCATTGGCTGCTGTTTCTAGGAACACAACCAATCTGTGATCACTCTGAAACATATTCATAGCCTAGGGTTATTTTTCAACAGAACTACCAGGTGTTATTAATTTGGGCTACCAACCTTTTATTCAAACCTGGCCATGATCATGTTTCTCTGGAACTTTTCTCTCCATTCTATACAAATCTGAGGCAACATTCACTCATGTTCAGGAGACAGAGTGGAAAGTGTCAGGTCTACTTCTGTTTCATCATTACTCTATGGTGGTGGTTTCTGAAGTCCTAACTTAATGTAGGAAGAATCTCATATTTCTTACCTTACGTGGTTGGTAGGACCTGGGTTTCAGTTTCATTTCCCTTAAGTATAAGCTATTAAAAATGAAGCACATCCATGATTGTATATGAATCCAGCACATTGTACCCCTTGATTGCACTAATGTACACAGTTATGATTTAATAATAAAATCAATAAAAAAAATTGAAGCACAGATTGGTCTTGATTGGTAATTGCCTTCAGAGCAGAAATAGCACCAATACTCTCTTACCGCTTTGGTTCCAGGTTTTCCTTAGATTTTGCCTTGGTAACTCCTTACTACTTTGACATCCCTGTCACTGTTTTTGAAAAGTACTGAAGAATATTTTATCTAATGTCTTTTGTTGGTTTTAAGCAGAGAATGGGTCTGAATAACCCAACCTGCTATATATTCCTGGAATCAGGGCAAGAAATGCAACATTTTTTAAACAAATTGATTAAATTTAGTTTGGATCTAAGTCTGATTTAAAGTGAAATAATACAGTTTGAGAAAACAAACCTGGCCAGAAATTAAATTCATGAACCTACTCAAAGCTTCAGAAATAGTGAAGTATAGTAAGTATGAACTGGCAAGAAAATTTCAATGTGCTTTTTAGAAAAACAAAGTACAGCTGTATTCTTTTAACTCTGTACTTGAAGAGAAAATTTAGTAATCATAGATGGAGAACCAAGGGTGTCACTCAAATAATAACAAAAGGTTTTATTCAAAGAAACAGCAGCTCAGCCTAAATTGCAATGAACCATAACAGTATAATATCAAAGCACTGCTTTGAGAAACTGGAAACATTGATACCAGTCCTACCAGAAATCTTGTTAAATCTTATGACTTCAAAGGATTTTTGAATCAATTTTTTAATCATAGTAGAGTTTGTCTTCAATGTTGCAACTTCACTCTATACCGTTAATAAGTTAGACTTTTTAGTACAATTTCTTGCCTTAATTTAAACTAGCTTTAATGTAAAAGGGATAAATAGAGGATGAAGAAGAAGAAGATGATGATGATGATAATGAAGATAGATAGATAGATAGATAATTTACTTCAGTCACTTTTTACTAATTGTTTTGAATTCTATATAATATCCCAGACTAAAGAATATAACCATCTTGTATTACAAGTAGGTACCTGGATCAAAAGAACTTCACTTTTTCCAGAATGCTACAAAGCCAAGTTTATTTCTGGCTGGCTACATACAAAAAGTCAGATACAGATCTATGAAGGAAAATAATATGGTATTTGTTTATCTGTTTGTTTTCTTTTGTGCTCTGGGCAAGAGCACGGCAAATTGATTCTCCTGCAGAAATATCAGTACTTTAGAAGCTCTGTAATTACATAATGAACACATTTCTTTCTTATCATTCTCAATTTTAAAAAAAAAAAGTCTGCTATCTAAATGTTTGACCTCTGAAAGACTACATATTAAAAAGCTTAATCATAACATTTCAAGTTAAAATGGCTCTTTATGGAAACCTTTATTACTTGAAAGGCTGTGTCATCTACTTCCTTGATCAAAACAGGTAGTGACCTGTAAAGAAGCCAAGAAATTTCTACTTGGAGTGTTTTTTTTCCTGATGGATGAAGGAGCAAGCAAAGATTCTTCCTGGCAAAAGGCAAAGTGTGGGCGGATAATTTTATGTGACAGTCACATTATGAACGAGGCAATATGAGCATAAAATAGTTCACGGCATTCACTTCTATCAAGTTCTGTTGATTAGAAAAGCAAGGTGTGGTTCAAAAATTATCTGAACTTCCAATAATTTTTGGCTTCTCCTGTACGCCAGCCTCTGTGAGAATACACCAGAGGCTCTGGAAAGGAAGCCATGTCATGCTCGGCAATAACACTGGCAGCACTGGTCCCAGTTGATTTAACCAAGTCCCCCAGTGCAGCATGAAGAATGGGGCTGGGTGCACGGAACAGCATGAAATCCTCTGTATTAAAATTCAAGTATCGTTCATAGCAGTTGGAAGCTTTATCAGAAATCCTAGAAACAGGCACATTTTCAGGATCTCAGGCACTGAAAGGATCTTTTGTAATATTGCACACTGTATAATAAACACTGTCGTCATGACCAGGTCTGGATCTTCTGGGAGTCTGCACTCCATCCAGGCTCTTGGCAGTGATTCAGGTAGGGAAACATTTACTTTAAAATGATTAATTATTCCCAACTCTATTTTGCCAATGACCATGCTTTCTGTCCTCTCTTTTTAATCATTGATCCTGAAATACTTCTGCAACTTGCTCAGCCTTCAAATTAACATGTACACTTTGATAAATATACATATTTGATTAGATCTTTCTTTTCTATAGAAACTGATCATGACAGACTCAGTTGGACAAGCACAGTGTAAATATCTATTTCACTCGTATTATTTGAATGGTATAATTTAATTAGTCCATGTCTAAACCACATTTGTAGGTCAGCTGGTAAAGCCAGTATTCTGAAATAAAACTTGGTTTTAATAGAGTTTCAATAATGCAGTTACTTCAATAGTACAGTAACTCTCACACAAAAATACTAAATACAACACAATAGTACCATTGAACTATTTCACAATTAACGATAGAATAATCTCAGACTAAAATTTTTTTCTAGTACCTGTGACCTAGAGATAAGAGGGCAAAAATCTGAGATGGATATATTAGTAAATAATGTTATAATTCACTTGGAATAGCAATGAAATATACTTGAAAATTGTGTCTCATGTCCCTCTTTATAAATGTGCTTTGCTATGAAAAAAAGGCTTTTATTCCTTTTAGGAAGAAGGAGAAGGGGAACAGAAGGGCTGTGTTTGGGGTTATTTTGTGTGTGCACGTAGGTCTGTGTGTGTGTTTGAGTGTGTGAGTGTGTCTCCTAAAATGGCCAGTTAGTAAAATAATGTAATTCATCAACATAACTCTATATTTACAACTCAGGTTTCAAAATAGTTTATTTTTGGTTGAGTCTGAGCAGAAAACAACGTTAAAAAAATAGCAATTCTGAGGTCAAATGTTCTCATCATTGTTCATTTTAAGAAAAAAAGTGTGGTTGTATTAGTCAAGGGTCTACAGAGAAACAGAACCAACAGGAGAAATTTATTCTAAGGGACTGGCTCACATGATTATGGAAGCTGGCAAGTCCAAAATCTGCAGAGCTCATATCCCAGTTGGAGTCCAAAAACTGGTAGGCTTGTGTATTACCAGGAAGTGCTGATATCCTAATTGAGAAACTGCAGGGCAAAAGAATTCTTTCTCAGGGCAGGTCACCCCTTTATTCTATTCAGGTCATCAACCGATTGTATGAGGCCCACCCACATAATAAGGGTAAAGTACTTTATCCAATCTACCAAATAAAAGTGTTATTCTCACTCTCACGCAAAAATATCCTCACAGAAACACTCAGATTATTGTTTGAAAAAATATCTGGTCATTCTATGGCTCCAGCTAGTTGACACCTAAAGTTAACTATCACATGGACAAGGAGAATAATTTACAAGAGAGCCACACGCTGGAAGAACTTAATAAAAAATGTGTGTTAACACCACGGAGCAGCCAAATCCACGCTGGCTCAAGTGTGATACTATTTGCATCTCCTTGTTGTAAGCAAGCAATTTATCCAAACTTCTTAAAGTACCTACCAAATAAGAAGTTATTCTCAATGATAGTCACCTTCTATAGTTAAGAATTATACAGACTCTCAATCTTACTGTCTTTCAAATTGTGCTTATAAAAAAATTCTTAAAGCCTACATTTATTGCTTCTTAAAATTTCTCATTGAAAGAAAAAGTCTCGCATCCATGAATAAACGCAAATATTCTCATAAATCAACCATTACGGATGATGGCTTTTAAGCTTTAGTGTGTTTTAATTTCTTAGGTCAGTCAACAAGTGTTTGTTAAGCACCCAGGATACGCCAAACCTAGTGAACAAATATTATGAAATCCCAATGCCATGAAACTTATGAGGGCATTTGATAATTTATAGGAAGAGGTCCCAGAGCAAATCTGGAACCAAGGTCACTGGCTAAAATAGCCACTGCCTGTTTTCGTGAATAAAGTTTGACTGGCACACAGCCACATTTATTTGTATATGTAGTCTCTCTGGTTGTTTTCACACTCCAATGACAGAGAGGAATAGTCACTAAGACCACATGGCCCACAGAACTAAAAATACTGATTAGCTGACAATTTACAAAAACATGTTGGCTAACTCCTGACATAGTGTTCCTACAAAAACAGGCATCCAATGCATTCTGCATCAAAGCAGATGTAGCAAATCAATGTAAAAATTACATAGAGCAAGAAATAAAAGAGAAATTCATATTTAGATGCTAAGAAAAACACTTCATTCAGCATGGAGTTTTTGGTAGAAAGAATAATAGTCTCTTGCAAATGCCCACACTTTTAACCTATGAAACTTGCTATCTTACATAGCAATATAAATATGTTATGTTACATAGCAATAAGGAATTTATAGATAAACTTAGTATCCTAAGATATAGTGATCTCAAGATCTGGCCTTATCTAGATCTCAAGATGTGGAATGATGGCAGTGGTACCCAATCTAATCACGTTGTGCCTTTTAAGAGGAAAGCAGGCGAGTTACAGTCAGAACAAGTGAAGAAGATATAATTATAAAAACAAAGATCAAATAGAAAAGACGATTATAAATTGCTTTCATATGAAAGATGAATCACAACTATAGCCCAGAATGAAGGAGGGAGGAGGGGAAGAAAAGGAGGGGAGTGGTTCGATAGACGGAGGGTTAATGGTTGGACCACACCTACGGAGTATATTGCAAGGGTACAAGTCAAATCTATTGAGTATAGAGCACAAATGTCTTAACACTGTGATTAAGTATATGAGGTGAAAGCTATGTTAATTAGTAGGATGTAAGTACTCTGATTTGTACAAATAATCAACACATTGAATCCCACAAAGGCATAAATGTATTCATGATATATGTATATATGATTGAATAAAAATAAAAAAAAAAGATGGTGACTTTACATCTTTTGTATTAATCTAGATAGCATTGAACACATTCTTCTTAGTGAAGTATCACAAGAATGGAAAAGCAAATATCCAATGTACTCCCTAATACTAATATGAAGCCAACAGATGATCTAAGTGACACCCACATAGGAGGAAAACCCAATTCAATTCAAGTTGGGAGGAGGAGGAACAAGGAAGAAGGGGGGCTTCAGTGTGCTCCCACTTGAATGGGCACAATGTACGGGTGGATGGCACACCTTTTGGGAGTGGGACACAAGTACAAGAGGGACTTTACCTAAACATTCAAATATTGTGACCCAGTTGTTTGTACCCTCACATTAGCCTGAAATCAGAAAACAAATAACTGAAATAAAAACTACAAAAAGTTAAAAAAGAAAGAAAGAAAGGAAAGAAAGAAGACAGTCAGATCCTGGGAGGTGCTACACTGCTGATTTTGAAGGTGGAGGAAGAAGCTACAGAAAGGAATGTGGGTGGCATCTAGAAGCTGGGAAAGGCCATCAAAGGAGATTCTCTTCTCAGAATCTCTGGAAGTCAGTCCTGATGACACCTTAACTTTATCCTGTTAGATTCATTTTGAACTTCAGGTTCCAGGAATATAAAATAACTAAGTTCTGTTCCAGAACTATAAATAACTAAGTTCTGTGCACTAAATTTGTGATTATTTGCTACAGCAGCAGTAGAAAACTAAAACCACTAATACAATGGCAGAGACTGTTTCTCTGGACTTACTTACATCTTGACATTACTACTTACCAAAAAGTGTTGAGCAGATTAATGCATCCAAGTCAATTTTCCTAACTGTTATTGGCTAAAATGATAGCAATTACTCCAGTGGGCATGCTCAGTGAGATATAAGACATGTAAAACCCGACTGTAGTGTCTGGCACCCAGTCATTGCTCAGGAAGTGACAGACATTGCGAAGATGATGACCACACAGCAGCAGATGCTCAGGTTTTCCCACCTAATATCAGAGCAAGGCCAAGTTCATCTACAGAAACATGTATATTTAAGAATTTATGACCACAAGGCAATGATTACTCAAATATTTTTAGACAGTGAGTCACCTGGTAATCATGATTCATTTTTTATATTTTATTCATGTATTTAATCCAGGGTAGTTTCTGTAATTTCCTCATCTTCAACATTTATTATATGAGTTACAAATAATCTCTCAACCTCTCCTTGACTGTCTTGCCTGTTCACAGTGGTAACAGACATATCCTTATAAATGCAAAATGAGTCTCATCATCTCTCTACTTAAAATGCTATAATCCTCAGAATGGCACAAAGTTACTTAATAGATTTGTATTTTATAAATACATAACCGAGTGAACATTCACTAAGCACCTCCTTGGACCTGAGCTAGCTGTATGATATATTCTCTCTCTCTCTTTCTCTTTCTTTAGCTTATTCTTTTGGTAAAAAAAACATACTTCCTGGAAGCCATCACCATACAACAAGGACTTTTCTAGAGCAAGTATTCAATCAACATACCTAAGGTCTCCATGTCTGAGAGGTAACATATTCCCCAGGGAGCCTGCTCCTCTAAGAAATAATGCTCCATCAGCACTTTGCAAAGGCTACCTGCTGCCCAATCATCTATTTCTTGTGTTACCATGTATTTTGCAAGAAAAACACTATGTTTTGTAAACAAGGTAAGTGAAAGTTTTAAAAGAAGTGGCATAAAACTCTTTACAAAGGTATTCCAATGACTCTCATCAAAACCACTACTTCTAGTAAAGCACTGATATCACATAATAGATTCCTGGCAAACATTATCTTTTTGCCATATCAAAATAAAGCTAGGGTAAGAAAAAATACATAGATGGGCGGCACCTCTGGCTCAAAGGAGTAGGGTACCAGCCCCAGAGGTGGCGCGTTCAAACCTGACCCCAACCAAAACTGCAAAAAAACAAGAAAGAAAAAAAATACATACAAAAAATCATTTTTTAAAATTATTTACTAGAGCCTTTGATGCATAGATTTGTAACATACTGACTTAACATTAGCCTCACGTTAGCCACCATGGGAAGGTAGGAAAGGGGAACAAAATGTATTTTTGTTACCTCAATATGGCATACCTTTAAATTATGGAAGAATGGAGGAAACCTCAAAGAAAAAAACAGAAAAAAGAAACAATATGCAAGCTGTATCATGTCCATGCATATTAATCTTCTGGTGCTTTTATGTCTGCCACGGAACCAGTTTTATTTATATTGCAAAACTACTGGGTGGAGGCCACATCTTTCTCTGTGTTTTGGGTAGTTATTCATACATTGTAAGTACTTAGGAAACATTTTATAATAGTAATGACTCAAGAAAACACATCACAAGTAATAAATTCCATTATTAGTTCCCCTCAGGTTATAGATTATAATTTTGTAACCTGCACATATTTATTTATTTAGTGTGAATGTCTGGATAAGAAGCAATTCTTCACCATTCCCATGCCAATGGCTTTGGTGCAATTGAACACCACATGGGTATTTAGCTTAATTCTTGAGGTTTTCTCAAAGTTTAATATATGTTTGACATAGGATTGGTCTGATTTCTTCAGAGACTTTACAGATCATGCTTGGTACTTACGTTTTGCATTGAAAATCATTTCTTTTAAGCATACAATACATTCACAAACTTGTGAATTTTATATATTTTTTCAAGGGAGCTCCATTTTTTGGTTTTGTTTTATTTTGTTTTTTCTTAACCTGACAGAGCTTTGTGGGAAGTGTGGGTTCACTTTCACCAAACGTTTGGCAGTGATATTATGGCTCAGCTTATGCATGTAAATCAGTAAAATTTAGTTTCTACAAAATCTCATGACATTTTTAAGTCAGTTTAGGTGGCCTGCATTTCTCGTGTGTGTATGCATGTGTGTTTTGATATTGTATATTCTACGGATTTGAACAGTTGTGGCACATAGCCATTTTTACTACTCTGCAAATCCTCTGGGCTCTGCCTGTTCATCCCACCTCTCCCGCCTTAGTCTCTGGCAACCACTAACATTCTTACTATCTCAGCTAGGTGTGCTGGCTCATCCTTATAATCCTAGCACTCTGGGAGGTTGAGGCATGTGATCACCTGAGCTCAGGAGTTTGAGACCAGCCTGAGTAAGAGGGAGATCGACTCTAGTAAAACAGAAAAAAATAGTAAAAATAGAAAAATAGGGGGGCATTGAGGTGGGTACCTGCAGTCCCAGCTATTCTGGAGGCTGAGGCAAGAAAATAGTTTGATCCCAAGACTTTGAGGTTACTGTGAACTATGGTGCCAAGGCACTCTATCTAGCCTGGGCAACAGAGTAAGACTGTGTCTTAATAATAATAATAATAATAATAATAATAATAATAATATAACCTTTTCACTATCTCCAAAGTTTTATAAAGGGAAATGTTTGAGTTTTTCCACCAGTAAAGGTCATTTTAGCAATAATTTTTTATAGATACTCTCTATAAGAAGTTGCGGAAGTCTTCCTCTATTGCTAGTTTACTGAGATTATTTTATTATAAATATGTGTTAGATTTGGCAAATGCTTTTTATATATCTATTGATATAATAGTAGGATTTTTCTTCTATTATCCCATTGGATGATAGATTACCTTAATTAATTTTTGAATAGTGAACCAGTCTTGTATATCTGCAATAAATTCCACTTGGTTATGGTACATAATTCTTTTAAACATTTTTATTTGGTTTTCTAATTTTTAAGAGTATCTTTTCACCTAGGTTCATAAGAGATATTGGTCTATTCTTTCCTTTGCTTATGATGCCTTTGTCTATTGTGGAATTAGAATAATGTTGTCATCATAGAGTTAGACAGTATTCCTTCTGCTTCAATATTCTGAGAGAGATTTTAGAGAACTGTTATACATTCTTCTTTTTTGTTTGGTAGAATACACCAACAAACCCATTTGGACCTGGTGCTTTTACTTCTGGAAGATCATTAATTAATAGATTCAACTTCTGTAATAGATAGAAACCTACTCAAATTATATATTGTTTTTGTGTGAGTTTTGACATATTGTATTATTTAAGGAGTTCATCCATTTCATGTCTGTTACCCAATTTATAAGCTTTGAGTTGTTTATAATATTCCTTTATTATTCATTTAATGCCTATGCAATCTGTAGTTTTTCCATTTTCACTTTAGATGTACCAATTTGTGTCCACTCCATTTAATTCTCAGTTACCCTGCCTGGAAGCCTATAAATTTCCCTGATCTCTTGAAATAACCCTTATTAATAATCTCTTGATCTCTTTAGATTTGGTTGATTTTCTACATTTTTTTCAATTGTATTATTTTCAGTTATAATTTATATTATTTTTCTATTTTTTTAATTTTATCATCTTTTTTTCTATTTCTGTAACATGGAAGCTTAGGAGATTGATAGATTTTTTTTTTCTTCAATGTATGCATTCAGTGCCAGGTAGTTCCTTCTAAGCACTGCTTTGATTTTATACCACAAAATTTTATATGTTATGTTTTCATTTTCTTTTAGTCAAGAAATTATTTAAATTTATCTTGAGATATTTCTTTGGCTCATGTGTTTTTTAGAAGTGTGTTATTTAATTTCTGCATATGTTCAAAATAATAAAATTTACAGTTGTATTTTATTATGTGTGCTTGCATGTGTGTGTATAGAAGTGCACAGATATGTAGTCATGCATGCCTGACTAATTATAGAAATAATACAAGGGACAGGATGGTGGAAATAGGATTATCTTATTATTGTAAGGTGCTCACACAAACCTATGAGGTGGTGTAGTCTTATCTGTAATTTAAATTAGTTGTAAATGTATATTGCAAACTCTAGGGTAATTGCTAAAAAATGTAAACAAAAAGATGTACCATTGATATGCTAAGAAATAAGAGTAAGTAGAACCATATAAAATACTCAATTAAAACCATAAAAGGTAGAAAAATAGTGGAAGACAAAGTAAGAACAAAGAATAAGGGAAATAAATAGAAAACAATAATGACTTTGATAGATAATATAACACTTAAATAAATAATAGCTTTGAATATAAATGGTCTAAATGCATCAATAAAAAGATATTGTCAAAGTGAAACAAAAAATAAGATCTAACTATATTTTATCGACAAGAAGTCTACCTTAAATCTAAAGACAGGCCAGGCATGGTGGCTTAAACCTATAATCTCAGCACTTTAAGAGACTAGGCAGGGGGATTGCTTGAGGTTAGGAGTTCACAGTAAGATTTAAAATCCTCAGCCATTATTTGGCCCAATATTTTCTCTCTCTATTTCTGACATTTTCCACCTGGTATTGCTGTTGCACCTGTGTTATACCCTTTTGTAGTTGTCCTATGGTTCTTGGATATTCGATTCTTCTTTTCAGTTTTGGAAATTTCTATTAAAATATCCTCAAGCTCAATTTCTATTGAAATTTCCTCTGTCATACCCAGGGTGTTAATAAGTCCATCAAAGACCTTCTTCATTTCTTTCACTGTGTTTGGCATCTACCATATCCTGTAGTTTCTTTCTTAGACTTTTTATTTCTCTTCTTTACATTGCCCAGCTCTTCTTACTTTCTGTCCACTTTACCCATTAGAATCTTCAGCATATTGATTATATTTTTTTGAATTCCCAGACTGATAAATTCAATATTTCTACCATACCTGAGCCTGGTTTGGAAGCTTATTCTCTGTGTTTAAACTGTGCTTCCTCTTGAGAGGAGCACATTATTTATTTATGTATTCCTTTTGCTTTGGGGTATATCTTGTAATTTTTTCATGATAGCCAGACATGAGGTACTGGGTAAAAGGAACTCCTGGAAATAAGCCATAGGAATGCCATGTGAAGGTGTGGGGAGGGTGAAAGTGCTCTGTACTCCTAGGATTAGGTCTCAGTCTCTCAGCACACCTGCATTTCTAGACTGTGAACTTGGCACACGTTTCTCAATCTGCTCTACCGCTCTGGTGAGACAGGATGGCTAGGGTGGGCTGCAGTTTGGTATTTTCCTTCCTCCATGTCATAGTCTAGAACAGGAGTTGGTATTGTGTCCCTCTAGGGCAGTTAAGCTCTGATAATATCCCAGCATGCGAAGCTCTGATTAGTTGTTCCTAAGGGCAGACCTTAACAAGAATAACAGATTGTGCTGGCATGTTTATAAATGGTTCCTTTCCCCTGCTTCTTTTGGAAAGATAAGGAGATATTCCACCTGTATTCATTTACTCTGAGGACCTGGTAGAACTCCCATAGCTAAAACACAAAAATGTGGGCAATGCTAGATTTTTTAATTCTCAGAATTGTCCACATCCATCCCTCGGCAACCCATGAATTACAGTTCAGGGTTCCCTCCTCAAGCACTCCTTCCCACAGAGGCTGCTACTTGTGGGTTTCAGCTCTAGTAAGTCACAGTTCTCTGTATTCACGTCTTGGTCTCTCCTGTTTGAGGGGGCAGGGCACGTCTTCTGTGACTTCACTTCTTTGACAAACATAAGAAGAGTTGTTGATTTCTTTTTTTCTTCAATTTGTTTATCTTTATACTTGCCAGGATGGACTACTAACTTCCATGTTTCTTGCATTTCAGCTCAGAAATCTGAAGTCTGTGTTTCCCTTTTTTTATTTTTTAGTTTATTGAGACAGAATACTCTGTCACCTAGTAGAGTTCCGTGGCATCATAGCTCACAACAACCTCAAACTCTTGGGCTTAAGAGGATCCTCTTGCCTCAGCCTCCTGAGTAGCTGGGATTACAAGCACCTGCAATAACGCCCAGCTAGTGTTTCTATTTTTAGTAGAGACGGGGTCTCACTCTTGCTCAGATATGTCTCAAACTCCTGAACTCAGGCAATTCACCTACCTCGGCCTCCCAGAGTGCTGGGGCATGCTTAGCTTTTTAAATATTACATTTTTCGATGTGAATCCAGAATATATAAGGTATTGGATTATAGCAGCCCATATAGACTATGGCTAGGAGGAGTGAGAGTTATAAGTAACATCTGTAGCTCAATAATGGAACACCTTGGTGAAAGGGTGATGGGGAGATTTTTGACTCTCTTAAGAAGCATGAGAGCTCACAAGATGAGAGCAGTGGTGAATTGGCAGTCTCTACACCTGTGGTGTTGAGAGGCACGAGATCAGCCTTATATTAGGCTGGACAAGAAGGCAGTGCGCATTCTATCATGGACCCGATAACTGACTCTGTCACTTTTCTCCTGCGGGCTCGCACGGTGTCTCTCTGCTGAAGATCACTCAGCTCTGCTAAAGACCAAGTTCTGTCTTTCTAAGAAAACTACTTCAATCTCTCAAAGACTCTCTCTCTTTCTCTCTTCATTTAAGGTAAATAGCCCTCGGGCACCTAAGAGCAATTGTTCCTGAGCAAGAACAATGGTCCCCTCCGGGAACCTAGATAAGCCAGGACCAGAGACCAACCAGTCCTGGGCCCTAGTAAGTGTCAAGCACGAAGGGACCCCGACATTGGATGGTTAGGCATTTGGATACATAATTTTGAAAATACGAACATTAAAGCATATTACTCTAATACTAGAGGTAAAGACTATACAAATGTTGTAAATACTCTGTGCTAGCCAAATTGCAATTTAAGTTCTTTGAGACTGGTACTCATGTCTATGAATAAAGAAACATGGGTTTTCTTTCTTCTTATAAAAAAGCATTTACTAGAGTTTATTCATTGAGTGGTAGAACAATTTATATAGATATTAAATTGTACTCAGCTCCTATATGCATATTTACTCTTCTTACCTGAACAATTCTTTCATTTATTCATTCAAAAAATATTTTTACCAGTGATCAGAGTCTAATTGTAAAGATATAGCAAAGAAAAAAATAAGCAAAAGTCCATACCTCTTTGGGCTCTCTAAAAATTCCTAATCTGAAGAAGCTCCAGAGAAGTCTTTGTCTTTTCTTGACTCTGATTCTAATGGGAGAGAGAACTAAAATGTAACTTGGCCAGGTTCCAGAGAAACAACTTTTTTCCTAGTCGTGGTCTTAGCCATGACACTAAATTGGTGGTGATCAAAGAGGAAAGAGAACCAGTGGCCCAATTTTGGACTTTTCTATTCCAGGGAAGAGGAAATTCTTGGGGAGAATGAGAATGAAAGCATAAACAAGACTGAATTCCCACCAAATGAATGAGATCTGGGTGCACATCCCATTTTATTAAGGAAAGTACAAAAGTTATCATTTCTGATAACAGGTATTACAGCAAAAACAGCAAATCAGATCCATAAGCCATGTTTAATTATAAAATTTTAGAAAAAATAAATTTAGAAAATAGTTTTAGAAAAAAATTTAAATAAATTATTCTCATTCAAAACAACATTGGGCTTATATGGTAAATACTCTCTGAATGAACTTTTTTCATGGCCACATATCTTTGTCCATAAATTGGAAATAGTTTTTATTGACATGAATTTCAAAAGCTGTCTAAAAATTCATTGACAGGTGTATACATTCCTAGTGCTAGATCTCTTAATTTTTTTTTCAAACTCATTCAAGCAAACTCATTCTTTTCAAAATGCAAGTATTTATTTTATTATGACTATTGCCTGAATAACTAGTGATCTGATACACTCTAGTGTGTCTGGTTAAATGATTGATACAAAAATTGAAAAAATTCAAAAATTTTGAATTTTGAAAATTCAAAATTGATACAAAAATTAAAAACTCAAAAATTCACTTCTCATAATGCAATTCCAAAGAGGAAATACATTGAATTCATAGCTGAAGTAGAATTTGATTCTAAAAACAGGGTGAAAAATAATGTGTAAAAAACATTCTTATACATTTTATAAAGAGGCATCATAAAGAGACTGACTCTTAATAAGCTTGCCCAGCCAGTTTTGCACCAGCATTGGTGAAAACTGGTGTTTCTTCATACAGCATAGTTGAAGTAGCTGCAGTGCTTTTACGTACTGTATTGCAAGAGAATAACATGTCCCACTTTACCATAACCACACAGTCCTGTGAAATTTCCATTCCACGAGAAACGCATTGTGACTGAAGCCCATGAAAAGTCCCCATTACCATTGCTTGGAACATGGGAAAAAGGAAGTCTCTGTGAAGGAGGCAACTTTTAATCTGACTTCTGAACGTTAGGTAAGATAATCAGGAAGATGGCCCAGGACTCAAGCATAAATGTGCAGGTAGAGGTTTGGCAGAAGGGAAATGGTAGGACATTCCTGGTGTCAGGTTGTCAATATAAGTAAAACTTTCCAGGAAACATAGCACAAGAAATACTCAAAGAAAAGAATCTATCAGATGCTGGGGATGGAAGGTGGAGGGGTACAGAGAATAGGTTCAAGAAGGTGAATTTAAATCAATCAAAACCTTTGCCTGGATGCAGTGGCTCATGCCTATAATCTTAGCACCTTGGGAGGCCAAGGTGGGTGGATTGCCTAAGTTCAGGAGTTCAAGACCAGCCTGAACAAGAGCAAGACCTCCTCTCGACTAGAAATAGCTAGACGTGTGGCAGGTGCCTGTAGTCCCAGCTGCTCAGGAGGGAAGAGAATCGCTTGAGCCCAAGAGTTTGAGGTCACTGCAAGCCTTGACACCATGGCACTCTACTCAGGGAGAAAGAATAAGACTCTGACTCAAAAAAAAAAAAGAAAAAATCAAAACCTTATTTTTACTTAAAATGTGAAGGAAGACTAGCAGAATTGTCCAGGGAACAAACCTTGAAGCTCAGATGGTCTGCAACAGACAGACAGAGATCAAACTCACCCCCTGTGCCCATAGGACAGACAATGCCTGGACTCAGCTTCCCATGAGCTTTACTGCCTGCCCTTCCCCAGGCAGCTGACACTTTTAGAAAACTCTCTGAAGAGCTGGAATGCACATTTATACTAAGCCATGGTGTATGCAGAAGTATACTGACCTTAAAGAATCTCTCAGGGAGATACTAACACATCATTTCTTTCTCTTGCTGAACCTTGCTGTATGTTTCCTGACAACCCCCAACATAGTGAAGTTCTCCCAAACCCACTTCTTTGTGGCTGTTGGTTATTTTTAATTACTATAAGTTCACTGTAGATTTTTAAGCAGTGAAATTGCATTACAGAGGCATTCACTGTCCTGGAAGGAGTGCCCACAAGAAAGAAGCTGCTAGAATCAAGAAGATAAATCAGAAGCTGGGTGAAAATAAAAACTATTAGGAGCCTTAAACTTTGAAAATGGTATGGTATTACCACCTCTAACTGTAGACCAAAATAAAATCAATATTTAACCATGAATAATGAAACAAGGGTAGTGAAACTTCGATGTACTTTCCAAGGTTCTCTTATGGAAAAATCCCGGAAAGGTTCATTAAAGCTGAACTATCCTCATCTTTACGACATCCCTGCTTTGAAGTACCCTAAGGGTGTGTTTGGCTGCCTTTGGCTAAGCCTGCCCAAGTTTAGGACTAGCGCTGTCTAGATAAAATGCAATAGGAATATTAAATTCAGCAGTAGCCGTGAGCATGAAAGGGAGAAGGGAGCTAAAGGGAGTGGGAGTGAAATTGACCTTAGAAGGGAATTGATTGGAAAAGCAGAAGGGCAAAAGGGAGAATTCATCACGACTCTTTGCTATTGAAAGGGGGAAGCTGAGAACCAGTAATGGCACCATCAGAGACGTGATGAATTGGGGGAGGTAGAGAAGCCAAAGGTGGAGGAAGAGGAGTAGAAACAGAAGGAAAAGAATAACAATAACATTTTTACTATGGTTAACATTTATTGAGCACTTACAAGGTGCCAAGAACACTTCTAAGCATTTTATTTGCTTTTCCTCAGATGTCTTGGCATGAGATTCCTCACAGGAGGACTAGACTGCTTTACATGAATGTATTTATGACTGAACATATGTTCTTTGCATTTCTCTTGTACATATATGGAATTTTTACAGAAATGCGTGGCTATATTTCTCACATATGCATGGTGACACTTAAACACTTTAGGAGCCTTAGCCGATAGTTCTGGCCACATGAAATATCCCTGAGCATTTCATATTATGTGAGTTAAAATAGAAGATTTCATAAATCACTGCTATGACTAGAAACAATCTGTTCTCAATTTCTGGCTTCCAGTGAGTGTCTGTGTAAAATGTATCTGTATCTGTGCAAAATGGAAGGGTTCTTCTGCGTGTTTGCACTGGACTTCCTAGGGCGCTACCTGTGTGTAGCTCCTGTACGTGATTTCCTGCAGGTTAGAATGATTCACCAGAAAGGAATTCCAGGGGGTTCTGATCATTTCTTTCTTTTTTTTTTTTTTTAACTAAGCAATTGTTTCTTGGTTTCTCTACCTATGTGTGAAAAGCACCAGACAATATATCCAAAACAAACCCAACATCTTCCATCCCCTTGCAAAACTATTCTGTGGCCACTCAATAGAGCAACCCTTTCTTTCTTGATTTCTCTGCTATAAAAGTTGGAAAATCTGAAGTTTGGTCTCAAAACTTAACTATCAGCAATTCCTTTCTGAAAAATCTGATATCCTGGAAAAAAAAAAAAAAAACACTGATGAGGAGCTATTTGTTCATTGTTTTAAGTGGAAAAATTACGCCACCTTATATATCAAGGGTAACACGCACCCCCAGCCAACTTCTTAAGTAAAACATACATACACAAAACACTCAACTATATACAACTAACAAACATATTATGATATAAAATATTCAAATATTACTATTCTCCAATCAAATAACATGATTTTTAAGAAACATGCGGAAACATATTTATGATACAGCAAGATAAATTCATAGCAACAAATAAATTCATTGAAAAAATGCAGCAAGATTTTCAGTAAAAAAGAAAGCCCGTTTTTCACAATGACATTACTCACCAAGTGGAGCGGAAAAGCATGCAGAAAGCTGAGAAGGGAGGAGAGGAGAGTTGAAAAAAGTCACAACTTGTCATTACTTGTGGAAGATGATGGTGCTAGCAAGTGAGTAAGGAAGACACAGTTTCAGATGTTCCAGCCATGTATTGTTGCATAACAAACTTAATGGCTTAAAACATAAAGCCATAATTCTTTCAGCCCGGCTTCAACCATCTCCCTAAGTAGTGCAAATTCGGTCATCAAGGTTTGTAGATCCTTCTGTCCAACTGGTGCTGTGACAAGAAACGGCTCAACTTTGACAACACTTGTCTCTTGACATGTTCCTTGCTTATGCTCATAGCGTTTAAGAAAGGCATGCTTTCTCTTTGCAACATTAATAACCTGGTACTCCCAAGGCCCGTGCCTTGGTGCTCAGTAAAGACCCACAAACACTGGTGTTCATGAACTCTGTCTTATTTTCTGTCTCTTTAAATGCCTGGGTTAGCTCAAGAGCCTTCTCTAGCTCTGACATTCCTTCTTCTTCATGGTCTAATCTGTTATTGATACTTTCTACTGCATGTTCCAGTTCCCTGGTTAACTCCTTTAGT
>CAUYRH010012661.1:0-57742 GCA_963574655.1 Perodicticus potto | reverse complement strand
GAATACAAATGTCTTCATACAATAACTAAGAAAATGCCATGAAGGGTATGTTAAACAGTTTGATGAAAACATTTCAGATTGTATATGAAGCCAGCACACTGTACCCCTTGATTGCACTAATGTACGCAGCTATGATTTAATTAAAAAAAAAAAAAAAAGAATTTGACATCCAAAAATAAAAGAAAAAGACCAGGGTTGGGGATCTTCATTTAATCCCAGGAGCCTTGTAGTACCCTTACCCTCCTTATGCAGAGGAATAATGACTTCATATGATGTTCAGTGTTGGCCCTGGATTCACCATTTTAATCATTTTCTAATACCCAGGACATCATTTTCAGAGCACAGTATAATATCTCATTCCAGTTTTAACCTTATTTACTTATGGCAACTGGTGATTCCGTAGGTAACTGTTTTTAGTTTTGCCTTTCCCAAAATGTTTGGTGCTTAGAAGTTCAGGACATAATAGGAAGTCAGTGTCAAAGGTTATCACAGTTATTTAGAAAATATGTCCTTCATGTTACAGTAACAGTGATGGCTTTGGTTCAGAGTACAGCTATGCTCAATAAAGAAAAGCCATAACTTAGTAAAGATTGAACTCACAATGGCATTTCCAAAGAATACACGTTCATTCATTCATTCATTCATCTGTTTACTGCCCACTGTATTACAAAGAGGTGGAAGCTTACCGTAGGGTTTACAGACTAGCTGGAAGATAGCACAAAAACAGCAAATCACAATACAGTGTAATTAGTATTGTGTCGGTCTGTGTGGGCTGCCATAATAAAAATACCATAAACTAGGTAGCTTTTAAACAAGTTTTTTCTAGTCTGGGAAGTCCAAGATAAAGGTGCTGGGAGATTCTGCACCTGTTGAGATGGTTAGCTTCTCAATGTCTCCTATTATGGTGAAAAGGGCAAGAGCTCTCCCTTGGGCTTCTTTTATAAGGGCAGTAATCGAGGATCCCTGGTGTCCCAAAGTCCACATCCTCTAATACATAGTAGCATCACCTTGGGAGTTAGGATTTCAACATATGAATTTTGGGAGGACACAAACATTCAAACCTTAGCACGTGTGAAGGTGGGAGATACCCAGGGAGCTAGGAGGTCATATCAAGGGAGCATAGCCCACCACAGGGGCATGGAACAGATAGCCTTCCATTCACAGCTGTGATCTGAATGGTGGCTAGACAGGGTTAGAGGAGGAAGGTAGGGGAGGTGGCTTGAGGAGAAAGTAGAAGGAAGCTCTAATTGAGAAGCCATAAGAAGCTCAAAGTGGCTGAAACACTGAAATTTGAAGATGAGGACGGAGACTGGTGAGGAATAAGCTGGAGCGGACGGGAGAACCAGACTGTCAGGGACTGGAGCCATGTTTGTAACTTTGGGAGTGCTCCCACAGAGAACAGGAAGGCCAGAAAGTGGCATAACAGTGTTTGCATTTCAGAAAGCTCACTCTGCTCCTGTGTGGAGAACAGAAGGAGTAGAAACAGCTCTGTAGGAGTAGAAACAGCTCTGTAACCCTAACCCTAACCCTAACCCCTAACCCTAAGGAGTAGGAGTAGAAACAGCTCTGTAGGAAGAGGGACAGTTAAGTGGCAGCTGCTGCAACGATCCAGGATAGACATGGGATGAAACATTATTTAATGGATACAACACACAATTCAGGTGATGGTTCCAATAGCAGCCCAGACTTCACCACTATTCTGCACTATACCCGTGTAACAAGGCTAACCTTGTTCCTCCTAAATCTATAAAAATAAGAGAAAAAAATAAGTGAAAATAAAAAAACAAATAAGAAAAAAATAGCTGGGACCAAGATGAGACAAATTAGAAATCTATATATCAGGTAAAATTGGTGCAGCTGGAAAGACACTTGGCAGGAAGAGAGATGATGACAGAAAGAGAATAGTTCGATGTGCCCAGGATTCTGGCTTACACAAATGGTGGTGCTGATCCCAAACGTAGAGGGTCTAAAAAGCTATAGCAGGAGAGAAGACTGGCCGCAGCATGGAGTTGTAGGTTCTGTGGGCATGTGAAACTCAACCAGCTGGGAAGTCCAGCAGGCAGCAGAAGGGACTGGTCTGGAGACGAGCACAGACTGAGGGCTGTCATGACGCAGAGGAAATTGGAGCAGGTGAGTTGGAGCTGTCTCAAGAGAAAGAGTGAAGAATGAGAGAAAGACCCTAGGAACATTAACATTAGAGAGGTTGCAAACAAGATCAAGAACTCTGAGCCACAGAGGAAAAAGGAAAACAAGGACAGCCTTGGGAGCCTGAGGAAGATTGTTCCCAAGTGGCAATTCATCAGATAGGTTACATAAGGATAAGCCTGGCAATGGAACATTGGAATCAGTGACCTTGACTGCAAGGGTCAAAGCTAAACAGCTGGCAACAGAGGTTGAAGTTGTAAAGGGTTGGAGACAGTGGCTACAAGGCATTTGATCTTGAGGGGCAGTGATCTAAGTCTTTGTAAGAAAATGTGAGATGCTCATGGGTTAGCAAGACTTGAGCATGTTTGCATATTTATGCTCAGAATCCTGCAGCAATGGCAGGTAGCAAATGCAAGCAGGGAGGAATAATCGGATTATGACCCTCAGGCTGTGGTGGGGAAGGGACCCCAAGCACAAAGCAGGCTGTTGGTGGGAAGGTGGCACCTCTCCCAGCGTCACTGGAGGGGATGGACATTTCTGGGAGCTGTAGGCTCAGGAAGCAGAGGAGCTTCTCACCTTCTGATTTATATTCTCACTGGCAAATAGAAAGCTAGGTCATTTACTAGGAGTGAAAGACACTCGACAGAATTAAAGATTTAAGAAAAGGGTTTGTAACAGCCCCTGGAGAGGAGGAGAAGAATTTCTGAGGACTGTGGGACTCTGTGGCTACCAGTAGCAGGCACACTGCGGGTGTCCCCATGGATTTGGAACTTGGCCAAGTACATGACAGTGACTCAGAATTGAAGATGTTAGGAATATTGAGAGGTTAGGAATATTTGTTGGCTCGGGAGCCTAAGGTAAGATAATTGCTTAAGCCCAAGAGTTTGAGGTTGCTGTGAGCTGTGATGCCACGGCGCTCTACTGAGGGCAACATAATGAGACTCTTCTGGGGCAGAAACTGAGCTTTGTGTGTTCCCAGAAGGAAGCCCCAGCTTCACGCCCTTTCCTACTCGTTGAGTGGAAAACACCCCTGAACTCAGTTCTTGCACATTTCTTCCTCATGGTGCAACTGTAATAAGGTCAGATGAGTAATACTTTATTAAAGTCTGGTGTTTGGTGGGACAGGTTTGAAGAGGCTCCTGGCCTTTGGCATCATGGTGAACACAGACCACTTTCTCCTCACTGACCAACTGGGGCCTATTTATCTACTAGGACAAGGCTTTAGAAGAGGTTTTGTGGACTACCACCCCCAACCAGGAAGCTCGAATCGGCTGCTGTGTTTTCTCATCCCTAGTGATTGTTTTCAGGGGAAGGTAAACAAGAATAAGAATACTAATTTGTTATGTTTCCAATTTTCCTTTAGAGGGGCTGAACTTTTCCAGGCCACAGTTGTAAAAGCTGTAAAGGCAAGAATTGAGGAAGAGAAAAAGTCCATGGATCAGCTAAAGCGACAGTAAGGAGGCTTTGTTTATACTCATTCTCCCTTACCTTGTATTTTCTGATTATATGACCTTACTCAGCTCACCCTCCACTCCTGGGGAGCGTCAAACCCTTGGAAAAAAATTGGTGTCAATTTTCACAACTTCCTATGTATAAACTCTAGTGTCAGCAATTGCTCATGACTGAGATGCTGAAAATATTCATAAAAGCCATTTGAGGAAAAATAACTCTAATGTGTGAGAAACCAAAGCTCTCTTGGAAAGGACCAGCAATCAAACCCCCTGTGTTACTTACTTTAAAACCTTGAATAAGTCATTTACATTCTCTGAATTTCAGTTTTCTGCTTTTAAATTAGGGCTTACAATTCTACTTTCAGATTTTCCATAAAAATTGAACTAGTTAGTGAATAAGTTAAGAGTCTTGCTGAATAAGAAGAATTTGAAAGTTAAGTGTTCATTACATCTGTGTGTTAAGGAAGTGAATGTGGAATCAGTTTTGGAAACATCTTTCGAGGTAATATAATCCAATCTCTGCAGGAAGAAACTGATGACACCCCTTGTATTAGATGACCTATAATACACCCTGTCCAGAGCCAGCCCTGGAACTATAACTCATATTGCCCTATTTCCAGCTCAAAGTTTTCTACCATATCATTCTGGACAGGATAGACTGACTCCACTCAAGAGAATTCGACTGAAAAGAACTTTCTTTGAGGGAAATTTCTAGCAATGAATGGAACCTCTAAGGACTGGTGGTAGTTCTTAGAAGATAGGGACACTAGCAGCCCACTAGGAAAGTTCCTGAGTTTCCTAGGGCAGCTCCATTACATTATGACCTCATTTTCCAGCTTTTTTCTGCAAGCAGAAATATTTCCTAGTATAAATTAGATTATTTCATAACATGGTTATTTTCTCAAAGACATAACATAAAAATATATAATAAAGATTCAATGTGATACAGCTGTTCTTTCTAGACTAAATCAGGTCTAGAGGAATAACAAACTTAGACCTCCATTTAGAATGTGTTCCTAATTTCCCATAAATGAGGCCTGCTACTATAATTCACTTTGCTGAATTTTTCATTTGTTTAAGAATATAAAACTTGGGGGAATAAAGGACTTGCATTTTATAATATGCTATATTCAAAACTGGCTACGATACAAGATGTGAGTGAACATTATATATTGCATACTTAGCATAATTATTACTGATTATATTATTAAGACTAACATCTATGTAGTGCAAAATATACACGCATGAGTATATATGTAAAATCAAGGAGATGTGTTGCTAATAAGCAACCATTTCACAATTCCCAAATAACCCAAAGTAAACTGACTACTTTGTCCATGATTTTAGCTGTATAAATAACAGTGTAAGCTCAAAGTGCTGACTGTCTGATAACTATGTATGTGTCCGTGGTATTACTGTCTTATTTACTAGGATGGATCGTATCAAGGCCAGACAACAGAAATACAAAAAGGGTAAGGAGAGGATGCTGAGCTTGACCCAGGAGTCAGGTGAAGGCCAAGACATCCGAAAACTCTCTGAAGAAGATGATGAAAGTACGTCAAGACATTTTCCTTTTATTCGTGTAGCTCGAAATTGAACAATAGCATGACATTGGGTAGGATATATAATAAACTATTACTTTTCATCCTGCCAGTATTATCAATGTGTGTTTTTTTTTAACTCAGCAAGTTTTATTTTCCCATTTTGAATGGGTAAAGTTCATTTGCTTTCTAAGTGTATGTTTGATGAATCAATGATTTCATGAGATTCTTCAGCAAAATAGCTTTCCAAACACATAGTTTAGTTTTTATTTCATAAATACCTATATCTGAAGAAAATTGACATAAGTTTGCTTAATTCCTTCAAAGAACATATTTCAGCTATGTAGTCTACTATTCTCTTTGATTTCTATGAATTTTATATAAAAATGAAATATTATGCATATTTTTTGTGAAACCTGAATATTAGTAGTTAAAATATCATTCAATTATTTCCTGTTCCAATGAAAAATACCATGAAATATATGTTTATGATATCTAATTATAGATTTATTATATCCAATTGAAGTTTAAAAGATCTTTTTGTAGAGGCTTGCATGTATGAAGGGGATGGAGAGATAATGCATGATATTTTTCTAGTGCATGGTACTATTCAGTACTACTAAATTTATGTTTTTCAATAATGCATTAAAATAGTCCCAAGAGAAAATTCTGATTATTTTAATTTATGTATTTTTAGCAAATTATTTACCACTAAATGTTTCTATGAAATTCAGTTGATGATTCCTTCCTGTTAATTCAATTTTGTGAGATGTATTTTTGACAGATCATCCTTTTTTATATTTCTTTATAAGCGCTCAGTTACTATGAAAAAGTGAAAATGTAGCATGCTGTTAAAAGAACAATTAGTATCTATATTGTGAAATTGTTACTCCATGTATATTTTTCAAATTCAGTATAATTCTTTTTCCTGACCTTTGATGTACTTTTGCAATTTATCTAGATTTGACAATTGAGTTGTTAAAGCGTGGTTTTCAAAATTTGTTTTTTCATTTTATAAGAATTAATATTTGGACATATTTTATTTTAGGAGAAGCAGACAAACAGAAAGCCAAGGGCAAAAAAAAGCAGTGGTGGCGGCCTTGGGTTGATCATGCTTCCAGTAGGTTTTCTCGATCCTCTTACAACCTTGTCAACTTTAACCCTTATATCCTTGACCAGAATTCAGGCGTTCCCATAACCTATGTGTCCCATGCATGGTTGGATCCTTGTGACTTGATAGGGGCTTGGAGTGTAAATTGTCATGTCAGTGGGTCTCAGAGTGCAAGGACCAGTTCTTCAGAGATATCAGCTAATCACTGTGCTGGTTGAAGAAGCCAGTCTTGTGGCTAACGAACTCCTAAGCACAGCTGATGGGCTCAGAGAGGGAAGAACAATTGATTATTGTATAACCCAATTCTAAGGTCTAAAGCTCTGTTGATACTTATTTGCTTTATGGTTAAAACCCCTTATTGCAATAAAAATGAGTTGCAATTCTCCCTGGACACCGGTTTAAGGGTGGTTATAATGTTCACAATGTTGGTGACCCTCTTTGTAAAGAGCTAGGCGTGGTTGCCAATGAACCTTCCCTACCCTCATCCTCACAGACTTGATTTTATTTGAATTTGAGGGGGTTTTGGCGCTGTATTAAAGATAAAGATGACAGATAACCTAAAATTCATTTACCTTCTCACTTTGGCTCCTCTCCATTTCAAAAAGGCCCTAAAAGTAAACTCCAGGTTCTAATGCCCTGCATGTGGCACAGCCTCAGAGCCTCCTGCTGTTCAGAGATGACCAATTAACAGCAAAAATCAGAAAACATTTTTGTAAAGCAGATCTTGATAGCCACATAAAATGTAGTGTATTTCCCTCCTGATCATAAAAATGAATGAAAAATTATGGAACTCGCTGCTGTATTTGTTCTGCTTAGCAAAGGAAATGTTACAATGGGCCATTGGCATTATGATCGGAGGATCTGTTTTTAATCCTAAAACTTGTTAGAATATTAGATAATTATTCTTTTGAAAATTATTTGTAATGTCTTCTGTCTGTTATATCTTATACTGTGTTTTCCCATTGCTAACTCGGACAAGGAATATCCTCAAGGTGCATAATGTTACACAGTATAAGGAGGAATTCTACTAGGAGAATATTCAAAATCAAATACACAGAAAATCAAAGAAATGAGAATGTTTTACCATACCCAATTCTTAGTTTCACATATATCTGGTATTGGCCTCTCTAACCCAAAAACTTTTTTTTTTTTTTAAATCAGCAAGCTGGTTTAATGAATCAGCATTTAAAATTTATTCAGTGTATTTGGATGTAATTAAATTTAACCCCAAGTATTGAATTTCAGCGTATGGCAAAGAAAAGAGGGGGAAAAAGGTGAATTATAAAGAGTTTTGTTTAATTTTCTGTGCAGTTGAAAAGATAAGGTTATGGTTGAAGTCCAGTGTGAATCCTCTGTTCACTGCTTGGGCCACGCTAGTCATGCTAAGTCTGACCAGGCCATGCACTAGACGCCTGTTACTATCAAGTCACAAGAAAACTGTGCCCGTCTTTCTGTTTTTAAAGGGCCTTTGCTAGTTTAGAGAGACCTATCCATTTCAAACTGGTGTCATATTGAATGTTTTGTCACTTCACCTGGGGTCAATTCCCAGTGAGATCAATGTGGGTGTCTTCCCTTTTCTCATCTAAACACTACATTTTTGAATGAATTGGATATGGTCTTTGATAATCATCTTACAAGCTGGTAATAATTTAAAGAATTTTCCATGAGTTATTGACTTCAGATTTTCTGATTCATTTTACCCTCATTATATCAAGTTCTGGAATATGGGTATTAAACTAAGTGTGCCTTGTTACAAAACCTTATGATGCAATAATGCAGGAATGTGTGTAATTCATAGTTTGGAATCTCATTCTGACTATGGTTTTTACGTTTTTTCTGCAAAACATATTTCTTTTTACAAGCTTGTGGAGAACAAAAGGGAAAGAAAGTATGCTTTATTTTTTAGTCTATGATGAGTTCCAGAACTTATCGTCAGATCTGGAAGTACTTCATTAAAGCCCTTATTTTGATCTCTTGAGTTGCTGGGCTTTCAAATAGATATTTCTTAGAGATGCTGAGTATAAGAATAAGTGTAGTTGGTCTACCATGTGTAAATCTGTGGACAATATGAAAATGTTGCTATGTTATTGCTGTTATTGGTAAGCAGTGAGGATCTCAGCATGGTCTACAGGTGACAAATCTACTTCCATATCTATGTGCACACATAGAATTGCATTATTGCTGTTCAATGATACCTTCCACTCCAAGGTTGTGTGTCTCCAGATCAATTTAGCACTGCCTGAATCAGTACCAATCTTACTTCATCTATAAACATCTGAAATAAAGGGCCAAGTTAGGAGACACTAGTGATGGAATTTTAAAAGTTAATTTTGTACTCAGTAAATCAGCGACAGCGTTAACATTCAGGACATGGGTGCACACACAGGCTGGAGGCGGGGTCTCCATCTGCGCTAACAAATAAGCTTTCCTCCTTTGTATTAGTAGATGGTATTAAGGAAAGTACTCTGTTGTTGTTCTAGTTTTATTTCAATAACACTTTATAAAGAAATAAGAGACTTCATTTTACATTTTCTTCCTTTTCATTATGTGTTAATTCTACTTGATCACATAAAAATTGGTGAAGTTTCTAATATAAAATCAATGTTATAACTACTTGAGATGAAAACTCTTTGGGCTTATCCACATGAATAAAAGTTATAGAAGGTGTGATTGAATACAATTTAAGCTATGGTTGATTTAGAACCTATAATGAGGGTAAAATGCTCAATCTTATAATACTCTGTGTTTTACCCAAGTGATCATGTGACGTATAGTCCATGTAATTTTCCTGCACATCTCTCAGCTTATGTGAAGGCATTACTTTAATGGTCTTTCTCACTGTCAAATGTAATGCTATAACTTTGGTTTGTTCTTGCTTATTCTTACCTTATGTTGTATTGCATTTATTTCCTCAGGCCTGGACCCAGTACTCTGGGCCTGGTTCTTTCTTCAGAATACAAACAACAAATTATAGATCTTCTGTTCAAGGATATAAGGCCCATTTCATTCACTCTGTATCTTCATGAATGGAGGCGTCAGATTCATCTGAAATTCATGGGCAAAATTACTTAACTTTTGACCATTTTTCATGATATTCAAGCAACTAATTTTAAGCAAGCCAAGGTTTTCCATTACCTTACAATGGATAAGTCCAAAAGATAAGATACGATGATATATCATCTAAAATATGCCTCAGTATTTGAAAACCTGAATGTAATTCAAAAATATGAACAAGTTTTCCTACAAAATGGTACAGGTACATTTCACGTAGCATTGAAATGCATACACTGGGTATCTTCCCTCTGATAGACTTAAAATAAATATTAAACTGATAACAATTTAATTTATTGAAGATTCTTCTAAATCTTAGACATTCTAGTTTTCTCTGGTCCCAATTGTTGACACAGGTATTATGTTCTTGCAAGGAAAGTATCAGACAAGGCGAAGACAATCTACACTGTTTGTGCTTTGTATATTTTGGTCAATATAGTTCTCCTTAAATTTCAGTAAGCTACAGAGGAGTTCTTTGTTGACCAGAATCCTAACAGCACTAACCCATACAGACCATGTCTGCCCTTCTCAGTCTGCCCCGGAGCTTCTACACACAGAAGCAGTCAGACCATTGTTGGTGGTGGTGTTGTCTTTGATTTTATATTGTTTTGTTTTTAATGTTACCTGCCCATTTTCCTCTTATGGTAATGTGTATGTGTATGTGTTTTCTTTAAATTCTTTCAAACGTCTTGTATGTTTTGTCCCTTGTGTTACATGTGGAGAAGCAAGGTCCGCACAGTATAAAGTGAAGTGAAAGGTTAAAGACACTGACCTTGGTCCCAAATACTCCTAATTGGCTTATCTACAGCTAGGCCCATTCAGACAATCCCAAATCCCCCACTTCACTTTGGCCTTGTCTAAAGGACCAAAATCTCTGAATTATGAAATAGTTTTCAGTTATTTTGGTCATCTTGTTGTTGCAGAGTTGATCTGGTTCATCTATGTAAAACTTAAAATAAAGAAGGGATTAAATACCAGATCAACCCTGTAGTGGGCAGTTCCCTGATACAACACAGTCTAGCCTCATACTCTGTGGACCTCATCACACCAACACCTGTATCATCAGCCTAAGATGAGTTCTGTTCATCTCTTGTCTTTTTCTCCCTGCCAACATCGCTTGCTGTGATCCTTTTATGGACAATTTGTATATCTTAGGGGGCTTTTCATTAATAAGCCCCCAATTATCTCATATCTCTTTCAAGTGATAAGTAAATATTTTGTTTCATTTAGTGGTGAGGAGTGGAGATTATTATTTGTTTGAAACGGATAGTGAAGAGGAGGAAGAGGAAGAATTAAAGAAGGAAGATGAAGAACTCCCACGAAGGTCAGCATTCCAGGTGAGGATGGGTTGCGGAGAGTCATGTCCTGTGCTAGTTGAAAAAGATTTTCTTATTGATAGACCTTTATTGCAAGCCTAGACTTCCCTGCCATATTTATATGTCAGAGTCCCTAGAAGCTGCTGATTTATATCTGAGCTTATTTATTTCTAATTAATACTGCTTACTTTCAGCAATGCCATAATTACTGCCATGCAAGAACAATTTCTGCAGATCAAGTCTTCATTCACTTGCATTCAAACATTTTCTGATATGTTAATGGAAAAAAACCTAAACTCTGTAAGATAATTTAAAGAACTTTATTCTGTGTGAACATAGCCTAGAGCTCATGGCTTCAAGAGGTCCTGATAAAATGTGCCCAAGGCAACCAGGTTATAGTTTGTTTTTATATGTTGATGGAGACAGGAATTGCATGTAGCATCATAAGTCAATACATGGAAAGTACCTGAAAGGCAGGACACCTTGAAGCAGGGATGTGAGAGTGGGATCTGTAGTCTATAGCTAGGTTTTAAGATTCTTTGATTTATAATTGGTTCAAGAAAAGAAGCTCATCTAAAAAAAAGCTTGAATGTTCTAAATTAAGGTTATTATTTTTTTATTTCAGATTAATATAAGAGTATGTGTGATTAGGTTACATTGTTTGTGTTTCTTAGATAGAGTCAAGTTGTAGTTGAGCCCTTCACCCAGGAGGTGTGCCCTGTACCCCTAACATTGTGCCTGTTAGGTGAGAGCACACCAATCTTCCTCCTTCCTCCCCTCCCCCTTCATAAACCTAATTATGTTTATCTCTTGTGTGGGTGTGTAGTTGTTCATCTACTGGTTTCACAATAGTATTGAGTACATTGGATACTTTCTTTTCCATTCTTGTGATACTTAGGAGGATGTTCTCCAAATCCTTCTAGGTAAATACGAAAGATGTGAAACCTCTGTCAACTCACAAATGGATAAATAAACTATGGTGTATGTATACCATGGAATACTATTCAGCCATAAAGATAAGAATGTTTATTAATCAGAGAGAAGCCACAAGACATTTACTGAAACTTACTAGTAATCTGATAATTAAATCGATGGCCTGTAGGTATGGTTTAAGCCTTGTTTTGCATAGTCTTAGGTCCTGTTAACAATTTCATATCTTATTGTTATAAAGGGTAACTCTAAAAGGGAGTGGGCATGATGAGGGGCATGATGAGGTATGTCTGACCTCCCTTCTCCTCTAGCCAGCAACTCAGTTTTGGGGCCTTTTGCAGGTTCCTTTGGCCAGGAGGGTGTCCATTCAGAAGACTAGGGGGTGTAAGGTATTATTTTAGCTCATAGACATAAATAAAAAACAAAGCCTCATTCGAGAGACTTTTCTTTTTTAGCTGCAAGGAGAAGATGAAAGAGATTTCTTTGGCATTGTTTTGGACTGCTTGAATGAACTTATATTTTGATATGTAAAATACTTGATTCTGAAGATAAAATACTTAGTTTTAGAGCAAATGATCATTTAAATGTTGCTTTAAACTTTTAAAGTCAGTTTACTTTGAATTTCCAAAGATTTGAGAATGTATTGGAATAACAAAGTATCTGGCACAGTTCTGATTTTTTCAGCTTCATCACCTTTCTGTTTCAGCTCATCAGCCTAATATAATGTATCTGGTGAATGTGTAATCAATGTCATTATCATTGAAGTTACATATGGGATGAAAACTTGGTTGAGTTCCTTTTACCAGTGAACGACATACTGGGACTGTCATTTTCCCTTTGTTATCCTGCTAGGCATGTAGAATGGTATCCATCGAGACACGTGATGTGCCATGATAAACCCATCGTTGATTAGCTGGGAAGGCCTTCTCAAAGGGCAGGTCCATCCACCACTGTCTTCCCAAAGACACTGAAGAATTAAATTATTCATGGAGATGCCATGGTCTGATGCTTCTTACTGGCCTTAATCACACTCCATGTATATTTCTTGATGGCTGTGTTTGGGTGCATGTGTGCAGCTGGCTTGTCAACTACTAATAACTTGTTTATTTTTATTCTGGTGAGTTTTATTCTAACTACCACTCATCATGCAGCAAGGGAGAGAGCACAATGGTCTTCACCATATTGGAAGGGTTACATGCAATGACCAACTGTTTTCCTTCTCGGTTTACAAGCAGAGCCCATTTTATTCTAGCTTCAGTGACTGGCACATTTTAACATAGTTGATGTAATTGTAGAGGTAAATTCATACTGATGTCATAAATTACTAGTTTTGGGGTGTTTTCCTACTAATTACTGTTGCTTTGTCCTTCTTTGTAGAGAGCTATTGGGAAGTTTGCATCAGCCATTTTAGCCTTGCCAAAGTCTATCATTAAACTTCCCAAAACTATTCTTCAGTATTTAATCAGAGCTGCAAAGGTATTTGATGTTTTACTGATGTGTAGTGTGTGACTCTCTGCTCTGTAGAACTTTAGACAATCGTGGCCCCATTGCCCTTTCTCTGCATTTTCTTGATTCTATATATCATACCATGGGGGCATTATAAGAATTTAATATAAGAATGCACATTTTCCAAAAAGAGTTCTTAGCAGCCAGATTTCTTATTTGACTCTTGAATTAAGCTAAAAGCAAAGACTATCAAAAAATAGAAAGAGAAAATGCAGACACATGTATGCTTCCTGTCCTTCTCATGGTTTTGCCTAAGTCATGTCTCATTTCAAGAGGATCACATCTGTTGCATGCATCAGTTATAGTGAGTAAAAGTATGGTCTTTTCTCTCAGAAAGCTGGTAAAATTCTGGATAAGCAAAGACAAAGCTCCTTCCATCTCCTTTTTGGGTCCCTGTTGTCTGTGCCTTCCAGTCTCTGAATTCAGTACAGCTCCCCACTTCCTCCTGAGGCTGTGCTGCCAAGGGCACAGCCTCTAACTCTGAGGGGACCAATTTTTTGTGAAAATTGTTAAAAAATTATTTGTTGATTAATCTAATGAACAATCAAAGTTATCTGCCTACCTTTCCTATGGTTACTTCTTGATGAAAAAACCTGTAAGTATCAAATTACTGTTCTTGTATTTTATAGAAAGCTCTTTCTTCTGAACTCAGAAGGTCACTATGTCCCTCAGTGTTAAGCAAATGGTTTGGATAATGGCAGAGACCCGTGCTTCTTGAATTTTATGGGGGGGGAGTGTTAATTTAAATTCAGATTCACATTCAGTTGATCCTGTGGGACTTGAAATTTTGCATTTCTCTCAAGCTCTCCAGGGAAGCACAGCTGCAAGTCTACCTTGAGTAGCCAGGTCCAGACCTCCCAGTTCCTTTCTTAATTAAAATGCTAGCATCCTAGGTTCTAGTTTCATATTTACCTTTGCTACTTCCCTAAGATTCTTTTATTTTTTTTTTCTTTTATGTGAATACCATATGACTCTCTTAATTCACATTAGTAATTTATTTAAATGGAAGATTACAATGTAACTATCCCCCATCTTACTGGGTTTTTTTTAAATCACCTTGTTATAGACAATATAAAGAAGGATCTAGATCACACCTGAATTAAAGGACAGATTATGAAACTTCACCAATTTCAGTTCAGGATCTCCCCTTCAATAAAGCTCTGCCCATTTTATGGAATAAATACATTTTTGCGAATGTATTTGCAAAATGAATTTTAGTAAACTGAATCCCATTTTCCCCTAAAATATATGATAAAGTCAGGAACATGTGCTCCAGTAGCACAGCCTGGAGAACCTGAAGGCCTCTTCTGTATGTTGATGTGTGTTTATTTACTTATGGTCAGTGGTGCCAGTGTCTGATTCCCCAGAGACACCCATGGAAGGGGGATGGCAGTTTAAAGTACAGAGCAAGAACTGGGAAGTTCAGTAAGAACCTTAGTTTTTACTCAGTGAGGGTTCAGATGATTCCTCCTTCTACCTCATCAACAGTACTTTGTTTTGTTTTATTTTTTAATACTCAGGTCTAGCAAAACTGACTATCTATCAAACAGCCATTCCTGGAACTGTAAAACATTTGTATTTTAAAACATCAATGTTAAGATAGTTGACCTACAAGATAGGGAATTACTGGATGGTTCTCTCCCCACCCTGGTGTCCCCCTCATCTGCATTATCTGCGTTCCCATCTCAGTGAGGCAGTGCAGACAGGCTTCCTCACACTGGGATGCTGGAGGACCACGAGATCACCTTTAACACGTCCGGATGGTAAGGGTGCACACCCTTTCCACAAGATGTCTCCATTCCACTCTTAGCATTCCCTTTCCTTACTCCTTCTCATTCCTCCAGTTTCCTTTCTCCTCACAGCAAAAGAATTCCTCCAACTTGTGTGCCTATCACATTCACAAATCCTGAATTTTTTTAATTTTTAATTTTTGGGATTCTGATATTATCTAAAAACAATATTATAATGACATTTTTCTTTAAAGGAAATATGACCATTGGTTGCTCGTAAACCTGAAAATTTCTTTCATTTCATAGTTCAAATTCTTTTAAACCAGTGTTGTGCTGAAACAAGTTTGCATATTAATGTGCTAAACCTCAGAGATAGTCTTGATAAAATTCCAAATTAATGTGCTCAATAAACATCTACCCTAAATTCCTTTTTTCAGTCCTTCTCCTTCAAATTCCAGGTCATCTTCTCATTGTTTAAAATAAGTTTTGGAAAAAATAAATAAAATAAGTTTGGGAAATAAAATAGAATTTTTTTTTTCCTTTTGCCTCCTGAATTTGTCACTCAGAAATAATATAAAAGTCACATTTGTGTTAATTGTCCATAAAATTCAGATTTCTACCAGTGACAAGAAAAGGAATGTTTTTTTCTTAGAAACCCATTTCCATATGTGGAAAAATTAAATCCCCCTTCATTTTTACTGATATCACAATGCCCCTGGTTTGCTTAGGCTGTGTTTTTCAAAGATTTCGGAAATCTGAAAATATTACAGAATAAAACAAAAATATCTGGGTTTACAAAAGCTCCCAGAAAACATTTATTTCTCATATTTATCCTATTGGAAAACCCAGCTTCCCTGAGACCCCAGCGTGTCTGTGGTGCATGAGAAGCATGTCTACTTGGCTTCAGGACTCTAGATGGCTGCCTTTGTATACTAAGGTTTTCTTTTTGTTCTTTCTGCATGATTTCAGCAACTTTTGGTAGGTGGGCTGTTCAAAGTTATTCTTTCCTGGTTATCAGTTATAAAATATTAGTGCAACTATTTTCAGCTCTTGAATGAAAATGACAAAAGGCAACCAAAAGCACCATAGTCTTCCATCCATACTGTTCTGGAATAATGCCTTAACCTGAATATCATGTTATTTTTTCTCTTAAAATACCTAATCAGTCTACAAATCTTTTCTCAAGTTGCTGGTTAATAGCTGTTATTCACAAGGGATGATACTGAATGTGTAAAATTATTTTCCCAAAGTAAATAAGACTGGTAAAGAGGTTGTTTTGCATTTGACTCAAAGTTTACTTCTGATGGAAGAAACTACTCTAATAATAGTAGGGCTTCTAGCTTATTTCTCTTGTGTGTAGTACAAAAGAATCAGTAACTAAATATCACAAATGGGAGTATTTGGAGATTTGGGAAAGCGATGGTTTGTGTGGTTAAAGCCAGAGTTTATCTGATGTTATCTATGATACTAAATGAAATATATTCCTACAACATCTGTTTTCATATTTTATCTTACAGTAATGAAAATAGCATAGGGATATTTGGCTTGTTTTGGAAGAAAAAAAATTGCCAAAAGTTAAGAAAGCTTGGTGTAGGTTCCCTTTCTTTTAATTTCAAATTATTAAAAGATCTGGAAATAATTGAACTTTCTCCCTTCAGTTTGTTTATCAAGCCTGGATTACAGATCCTAAAACAGCACTTCGTCAGAGACGCAAAGAGAAGAAAAGGTCTGCAGGAGAAGACCAGGAGCAAAAGCGGAAAGGATTGGGGGAAGGTGAGTTTCGGGTGGGGGCAACAGTTTATAGGCCATGCTCCTTGCTTGTTTGGCCCTGAAATATAGAGGGAGGCCTACAAAGGACAGAAGCTTCAGAGGGATAAAACTTTCTATTCCTGTCTGATAATTAGCATAAACTAAAGTATGAATTTATGTTAAGATGTATATTTTAACATGGGAAAAGAGAAAAGATGTAAGCTAAACCCAAGGAAACTAGAAGGAAAGCCTGATATTTTAAGGTAGATATTAAGTGATAGCAAAGAGATGAAAGGTTAAGACCTGATCATTAAGTTAAAAGCTATTCTTGAAAACCCATAAGAAAGACAAAACTGGGCGGCACTTGTGGCTCAGTGAGTTGGGCACCGGCCCCATATACCAAGGGTGGCAGGTTCAAACCCGGCCCTGGCCCAAACTACAACAAAAAAATAGCCAGGTGTTGTGGCGGGCGCCTGTAGTCCCAGTTACTTGGGAGGCTGAGACAAGAGAATTGCCAAAGCCTAGGAGCTGGAGGTTGCTGTGAGCTGTGAAGCCATGGCACTCTACCAAGGGTGACAAAGTGAGACACTAACTCTAAAAAAAAAAAAAAAGAAAAGAAAAAAGAAAGACAAAACTGGCAATTTGATCAAGGAAAAAATGGAAGCATGCTGAAACAATACTTAGAAACAAAAAAAATGGAACTACCAATGCTATAGTCAACATTATACCAAAATATTTGAAAATAGGTACTGTAAATAGATTTCTAAGGGAGAAAAAATATTCCAGACTACCACTAAAAACACCAAAAGCAAAGTTGAAGTCAAGTGGTACACTCAGTAATAGTGTTTCTATATACATATATTTTATATATAAATATATATATATACATATATTTTGTATGTAAATATATACATATAATATATATCAGAATAAAGATTAGTATTTTGAATATGTTCAGAACTTCTAAAAATCAGTAAAAGAAAAATTCAACCCAATAAATGAAAAGATATGAAAAACAATTCACAGACTAGAAAATGAAAGTGGCCTAAAGGTGCTTAGCCTCATTAGTAATAGAGAAATACAAACCAAATATTTTTACATGCTGTGTTTTTTATCTTTGGACTGGCAAGAATATAAACATTTGATAATATTACTTTTGGGGAGCTAGTGGGAAGATAGGTGTTTGTACATACCATGAGTGGTTTGTAAAGTCCTATAGTAGCTCCATTTTGAAAAGCCATGTGTAGAGATCAAATATCTCTTAAAACTTTAAATGTATATGTTTTACTACAGATCAGACCCACTTCCAGGTGTGTGGCTTTACCTGAAGCAATGTGCACAAACATACGTATCTTAAAAATATTCATCAGACAGTATTTGTTGATAACAAAAATTTGGAAACATCTTAAATGTCCATCTAAAGAAGAAGAGTCAAATAAATTTTGTTGCCATTATATTATAAGAGTTACTATTCAGTAGCTTAAAAACAAGATGGATAGCTCTGAACTGTCAAGGAGAACAATTGCTGACATATTGTTAAGTGAAAAACAACACATTGCAAAATGGCATGCACATTATGAAACCACTCGTGAGACAAACAAGAACTCAAGACAATATTTTGCATTTTTAATGGGTTCATATAGTAGTGTATAATGCAAGAGAAAGATCAGGAAGAAGGCTTAGCTTATTGCTTATTAATAACAGTGGTTACTTCTTGAGAGAGTGGAGATTAAGTGGTATGATTAAAGAGAACTTTGGGCTTATCTGTTACATTTTGGTTCTTTACAAAAGAAATATGTTTATAAATTCCTTGTGAAATTAAAAAGGTCATCAAAAAATAAAAGGAAAATATAATTTCTGAGGAGCTCTAGTTGCACATTCTTTCATCTTTTTGACCATTTTCCACTTACACCTCCTAGTAACTTTATCATTGTTTTACTTTATTATTTTGTTAATAGATAAACCAAACTCCATAAAATCATTTAAAGAGTTTTATTCTAAGCCACATATGAATGACTGCAGCCTAGGAAGACAAAAATCTCAAGAGTCCCTGAGAAAATAACGTCTGATGCTGCTGGGTTACAGTTTAGTTTTAGACATTTTATAGAGATAGGAATTTCAGGCAAAATTATAAATAGGTACATGGAAGGTATACATTGATTTGGCCCCAAAAGAAGCAACATTTTAAAGCATAAGGATGTTTACAAGTGATAGTTGGATTTGAAGAGTCTTTAATTAGTAATTGAAAGAGCTGAGCTTTGTCTAAAAACTTGGATGAAGAAAGATGCTTAAGATAAGGGAGCCTATTACAGATCAAGTGATACACCATGTCAGCAAAAGAAAACCTGTCTAATCAGATTTTATGGCTTGCAAGTTGTAAATTATTACCTGGCATGGCCTTAGGTCTCAGTTATAATTTGATATCTTACCTCCACAGAGAGTCTCCTCGGTCAGTCTTGTGATCTATTATTTAATAACACTGTTCGGTTGTTGTGTCCCAACTTCAAAAGGAAGGAAGTATAACAAGGCCTATCTGACCTCCGCTTCTGTCATGGCCAGGAACTCAGTTTTAGTTTTTCTGAGATCCCCTTGCCCAAGGGGTGTGCATTCAGTTGAGGGAGGGGAGTGTAAGATTTTATTTTAGTTTACAGCTTTAAAAACAAAATTAACACACACCTACTGGGAAGAGTCTATTAGTAAAGAGCTCTGCCTTAAAGTAACAACTGCTAACATACCTTGTGTATGTATGCACTTTTATTTGTTAATTTTTTCAAAAATAAGTTCATGCTCTACAAAGTACTCTTGTATTTTCACTAATACTGTGTATCATGAATATTTCTCTAATTAAGTATTTATAAAACAATGCCATTCTTTTTTAATAGCTGTGAAATATTCTATAGTACAGAGATGCATAATTTATTCAACTATCCCATCCTTAATGGACATAAAGATTGGTTCCAGATTTGCCACAGTGAACAATGCTATAATAGCTTCACTCAAAATTTATGTGTAGTCAATACATGTGTGCATTTAAATGCATAGCAGGCTGATCCAAGTATTTATAACTAATTGATCACAACCAGTTACAGATTTCTTAGTTACTTCTTCACTCCCACTGCTTCTCCTAACTATTTTTACTTAAAAAAAATAAAATAAAAATAAACTCATAAGGTTAGGAAGAACATTCAGCTTTCCACAGAACAAATTCCCAAAAGTGGGTATGTGCCTTTTTTTATTTTAATAGACATTTTTCCAAAAGGTTTTAGTAATTTATACTCCTATGTCTAAAAACAGGACTGGCCATTTTCCCTTTTACCTCTAAAAAACAACAAGATACTACTGTATATCTTTTTATCACTTGTCTTTCTGCAGAATGATAAGTGGCTTTTATTTTCATTTGAATGTAGTTGAATTCCTAATTAATAATAAATAAATATTTTGTTGATAATTTGACTTCCAAGTCTGAGAGTTAAACATCTTTATCATTTTTCTACATTATTCTATGGGTTATTCTTTTCTTATTAATTTGTACTATTTGTACATGGGTCACTCCGGAAGTTTTCAGACAGACTGTGTTATGGTCCATTATTTCACTTGCAAGAAACACAGTTGACTCACCCTGTAGTTCCCACATGTGGGGCACATCGCTGTTGCTGGGAGGGCTTCATTTGTTTCCGTCAATGTGATGAGTTTTACATTTCTTGATTTTTTGTATATCTGTGATGACCCACATATGTGAGGCTTATTATCCTTTTCTCATGTGTTACAAATATTTTTTCCAATCCAATACTAATATTTTTATTTCATTTATGGTATATGTTATCTAAGATTTTTTGTATTTTTTCTAATGTCAAATGGGTCTAAATTTCTCCTTGCAGTTTCTAGGTTTCTATTTTGCCTAAGAAAGTCTTTTCTCCCAAATATTATACAAATGTTTTCTTACATTTCCTCCTAATTATATTCACATCTTGAAATTTTTTTTTTAAGAATCCCTATTTATTTATTAATTTATTTTTTGCAGTTTTTGGCCAGGGCCAGGTTTGAACCCACCACCTTCAGCATATGGGGCCGGCGCCCCATTCCATTGAGCCACGGGCGCCGCCCCTCTTGAATTTTTTTTCACTCTGTAAAGTAGAGATCTAACTTGCTTACTTATAGATGGATAGACAATTTTGCTGTCCCTGTTTATTGAGTTATTTTCCTTTGCCTATTGGACTCAAACTCTTCTTTTGTCAATATGAGGCTCCTATTTTTTCCCAGGTATATTTTTGGACTCTGTATCCTGCTCTACTCTCCGGTTGTCAAGCTCTGAGCCAGTGTCATAAACCATTGAGTCCAATAGCCAGAGTTAACTTTAATATGCAGTGAAACAAGCTCCCCTTGCTATCTTTCTTCCCAAAATTATTTTTGCTATTCTTAGACATTTATTTTTCAAAAATTTTGTGACTAGTTTAAGAAGTTGTCCTCTGGTCATCTTGATACTAGCTCGTTCTCCATGGGGTGATGATTATTTCATGTTCAGGTACACCACTATTTATGTGCAAATCAAAGACAGCAATAATCTAAAGATATTTTTTGATAAATATTTATTCAGCATCTTTTTGGTACAAGGCATCATTTCCTCTAGATTGCTTCCTTATGAAGCACATAGATTCTGTCCTTCTGAAGTGACAGTGCTTTTGATAGTAGCTCATTTGAATCTCATCATTATTTATGATGGGGACTTTATTATCCTTGCTGTACAGATGAGGACATAAGGTCCCGGAGAGTAAAGCAACTTGGCTGAGGTCACAGCCATTCATTGAGTAGTGGGTCTGGAACTCCTACCAGACATGTCAACTTCATAGCCTTCTGTCTTAATCAGTGGGAAAGACAAATACAGGGGGAAAAAAGTCCTAATAACTTAGTAACCACAAAGTTCCATAAAAAGAAAAAATATAAAGAGCAGGTCAGTTTAGCTGGTAAAGACAAAATATGGAACAGCGGCAGAAAAGAGGATAGTAAACAATAAGTTTATTAGAGTTGCACCATGAATGGTCTTAAGGAGGGTATCAAGATACAATACTAGAAGCCCAGTTAAAGTTGGATTTTTTTCCCAATAAACAATAAATAATGTTCAGCTTAAGTATAATTTGGACATAATTCAAGGAACACACTAAAAAAAATTCTTATTTGCCTCAAATTCAAATTTAATTGAGTGTCTTGTATTTTTATTTGCTAAATCTGACAATTTAGCCTAAAATAAGAGGATAAGAAATAAAATGAAATCCTATGATGCCATTTTAACATATGACAAATTAAAATTTGTAACATTGTGCCAAAGTTTGTTACTCCTTATAGTATGTATTGAGAGTTGGTCCACTTTTCTCTATAAAGGGTCTGGTAGTAAATATTTTCAGGTTTTGCTTTCCATGAAATCTCTGACGCAACTGAGATCTGCCTTTGCAGAGCCAAAGCAGCCACAGATGACAAACAGACAAATGGACAAGGCTCTGCTCTGTTAAATCTTGAATTTCATATAATTTTTACATATAAAATAGTACTTTCCTTTACATTGTTTCCAACTATTAAAAATATAGAAACTATTCTGAACTCACAGTCCATCTGACAACAGGCAGGAGGCCATATCTGGCCTGTGAGGTGTAATTCACTCACCCTTAGTTTACATAATTCTGGAATGCAGTAAAGAGACTCTGAAAGCTATGAATTATACTTTTTCTCCCAGAACTCTTAAAATGGCAGAATGTCCCTACGGTGCATCTTAGAAGGGTATAGGTGAAACTTACTAAATGTAGAATATAAATGTCTTAACACAATAACTAAGAAAATGCCATGAAGGCTATGTTAACCAGTTTTATGAAAATATTTCAAATTGTATAAAAAACCAGCACATTGTACCCTTTGATTGCATTAATGTATATAGCTATGATTGAATAAAAAAATAAAAATTAAAAAAAAGAATAAAATAGGTAGAATGTCCTAGATTTAATTATAAAATTCATTTTGATCTAGAGAAGTAGTATTGCCATTTAATAAAAGTAATACAACTGATGTCCATTGCACACACTTGGCAGGTCCCATGGAATGGGATGACCGGGAAGAGGAACCCGTCAAAAAGAAATCTGATGGACCAGGTAACAAAATACAGAGATATGAACCATGGCATCTTTGGAAATGATGCTTGCCCAGATGGCATATAATGGAAGGCTGTGTGAAAAATAATGAACCAAATTATGGACTGTGATTAAATAGTCAGTGTCCCTTTAAATCTCATCTCTGCTGAAATTGTCAAGCGGCTCCTAAAAGCAGATTTGGTCTTTATGTTTTTGGATAAAATGTTGGATTAGTGTCAGTTTACAAATTCCCTTATGCAAGTCTCTATGAAAGAAACTTTTAGGGAGAAAATTCTAATGTCCCATGGAAGCCCTCAGAATGGAGGCACAAAGAATGCTGGCAGTTCATTTTAAAGAACACAGAAAGAAGGAGTAAAATGAAAGGTAAGTCGAATTGGGAAAAAGAGAGGCACCCTGGAAAGCTGGGGCCAACCTCCTCATTTTAGGAAGGGAAAAACCAAGTCATAGTGAGTTTGTGACTTGCTCAGGATCTCGCAGCAACTGAATGACATAGCCAGAAATAGCACGCTTGTCTGCTACATCTCGGCCTAGTAGTAGTGCCATTGTGGTTTCTCTTTGCAAGAAAAAAAAAACAGCAAAATAACATCCTCCATGTGAAATGAACTCCGTGCCACTCTATCTATAAACTGCTGCTTTCATTCCATGCCCTGCTTTTGGGCCTGGTATTTATCAGGGGGCGAGATGGTCAGCCTCTCTGACTCTGGACAGAAATGCTTCCAACGCTGCCATCTGCTGGCATGAGATGAGAAAGCCATCTACCACCCTCTGCAGGACTGTTGCCAAACTGGATTTCCATTTCCAAATCACTAGACAAGCACATAGATATTCTACTATTGCTGCAAAGCCTCAAACTAGAATAGCACCCAGCACTTCAGGTAGCCCATCTTGTTTGCCAGGCGCTTTTCCAAGAGTGCTAGGCATATTAGCTTCTCCAACCCCCCTAAAACTCTTCTTCCTCATGTAACAGATAAGGCAACTGAGGCAGAGAGAGATTAACTAACTTTTCCAAGTCTATACACCCACTAAAAGAAGTCTGAACCCAGAGTTAGTGCTCTAAACCACTATTCTCCACTACCTCTGTGGTTGCATTAATAAAGTACACATTATTCATGTCCCCGGTGCAGCAATTTCAACTTCCCCATCAGGTCCATCATAGCCAAACTGTGAAATAATGTTTTTCTTTACCACTTCTGAGAAAAAAGTCACGAATATAAGAAAAAATAAGTTGTCAAAAATATTAATGGGCCCAAGTCCTTCAGCCTCTAGGAGGCAAGATTCTCACTATGTCTACATAAAATAGCTGGAGACTGTCCAAACTAGTTGGAAAAACACTCGTACGTACCTTGCTCAAGATTTTTATGAAGAGGGTGTGTAGAAAGAGATGTAGGTGATCATGCCATCTCCTGCTCAGAGATACTCCTCTGTAGCGTTGGCAGCACCTCACCGCATGCAGCTTCAAGAAGCAGCTGTTCTCTTCTGTGCCTCTTTGCTCAACTGAGGATACTCTCTTTTCTTTACTTCCTAAACACATGTCATGTCATGACTGTTAGGTGTAACTCAGTTCTACAGAAATCTGAGGCTAGCAAGGATAATGACAGCATAGTCAGGAGATGCCTTCACACAGAACATCAGATATTGCTGTTCTATCCTTGGCTGTTCCTCAGGGCCTGGCTGGCCACCAGGCGGTTCGAGGCCCTTCTCACCAGATCATTTTACCACCTTTTACAGATAACCCACTTTCCTACCCAGGCACCAGCTAGAATCTCTAAGATTCCTGACGCTTTACTAGGTAGAGCCATTTAACTCTTCTTTGGCTCTACCAGGCCCTCTGCCCTTTGTCCCAAACCAATACCAGTCATAGCTAAACTTCCCTTTAATGCTTTTCCTTTTGAACAGAAGTTACCCAGCATCGTGGTGCACCTGTAGTCCTAGGTACTTACTCCAGAGGCTGAGGCAGGAGGCTCACTGGAGTCCAGAATCCAAGGGGCGAGCTGAGGCTTAGGCATCAGAGTGAGACCCTATGTCTCACTAGGGTAGGCATCACTCCAGTTTAGGCATCAGAGTGAGACCCTATGTCTTTTTAAAAAAAATAAATAAAAATAACTTTAAACTGAATGAAGTTCTTCAGCCTTCCTCCTAGGCCAACTAGTTCACAAAGAACTTTTTTTCCATTACAAAGCCTAACTGTGAATCACACTGTGGTCTTTTAAAGTATAGAGAGAGGATTAGGATTAGGATAAGAATGAGTTTTTCAGAGGTCACATCTGGTTACACTAGATTAGGAGTCAGCAAACCACAACAGCCCCTGGGCCAAGTCTGACCTGCCACCTATTTTTATAGGTGACTTACTAGCCAAGAAGGATTTTTTTTTAATGACTGGGAAAAAGTCAAAAGAAAGAGTATTTAATGACATATGAAAATTATGAAATTCAAATTTCAGAGCCCCTAAATAAAGTTTTGTTGGAAACCCAGCCATGCTCATTCACATGCAGTTCATTCCTGGTCCGTGGCTACTGTAACACTCACCAGAGAGTCAAGTAGTTGTCTCAGAAATACTGTGGCCATAACACCAGAAATGTTTACTGGTCTGTGTAGAAAAAGTGTGTGAGATCATAAAGGCTTATGCTACTGATTTTTCCCCTATTCCACATGCTGTTTTAACTTTTTTAAACTATAAAAGTTCCAAATTCTTATCATCAATCAAAATGCATTAAGATTTTACTATGACACTTAAACCTAAAACCTGGTTTTCTTTTTTCCTTTTCTTCCTTTCTTTTTTTTTTTTTTTCATTTTCTTTTTCTTTTTCTTTTTTTTTTTTGTTTGTTTGTTTAGGTGGGGAAAGATAGAGAATATGAATTATCTTTCTTATTGATATTGGTGGATTGTTTTTTAAAAATGAGCAGCAAGTCAACTTTTAATTCATTATCATGTTCACTAAGAAGTTCCTTTATGGTAGTCATATCAAATTTGGTGTCATGCCTGGACATGTTCCTTGTATACCAGCTGAGAAACTGACAGGTACTATGGTATCTTCCCTTTTATTCTGATTCTTACATACTTATTTCTTTATTTATTTATTTATATTTTTTCTTGATACACACTCTCACTCTGTTGCCCAGGCTAGAGTGCTGTGGCATCATTATAGCCCTCAGCAACCTCAAACTTCTGGGCTCAAGCAATGCTCCTGCCTCAGCCTCCTGAGTAGCTGGGACTATAGTCACCCACCACAATGCCTAGCTAGTTTTTCTATTTTTAGTAGAGACAGGGTCTCACTCTTGCATAGGCTGGTCTCAAACTCCTGAGCTGAAGTGATCTTCCCGACTAGACCTCCCAGAGTGCTATGAATACAGGCATGAGCCACCGTGCCAAACCTGATTCTTTTTAAAATTGCATATATTTGAGGTGTATAACGTGCTATTTTGATATATATACACATAGTGAAATGACTGATACATTCAAGCAAATTAACCTGTCACCTTCCATGGTTGCCTTTTTGTGTTTGTGATAAGAGCACTTAAAGTCTACTCTCCTAGCAAATTTCCAGTGTATCATACAATATTATAAGCTGTGGCCCTGATGCTGCACATTACTCCCACATACCTGCAAGTTTATACCTTTGACCTACTTCTCCCCTTTTCTTTGCCCTCAGCCCCCTCCCCCAGTCACTGGTAACCAGCTCTCTACTCTCTGCTTCCATGAGTCTGACTATTTCAGAGTGCGCATGTGGGTGAGATCAGGCCGTCTGTCTCCATGCCTGGTGGTTTCATGTAGCATAGTGTCCTCTGTGCTCATCCATGTTGCAATGACAGGGTTTCCTTTTTTTTCCCCAAGGCTAAATAATATTTCAAAAAGTGAGAGCACAGCTGTGAAACATCCTCAGCCCTTTTTCAGTGATTAGGAGCTCATGTTTAAATCTCAGAGGGTGCTGGGGCCCTCTGTGTTCTGCATCAGGTCCCCATTATATCCCTGGTGGGGAGCAGAACTGAGCTCCATGCCACAACTCTCCCAGGCTCGCCTGGTCACAGCCACCATGAAGGAAGAGAACCCACATCCGTCAGGAATTCCTTGGCTTATGTTGACTGGACAGGAGTGATCCCCAGAATGCTGTAGTTAGCACAGCTCAGTAGAAAAAGAGTAATGAAGACACTTCACTGGTACATAGAGACAAACTCTTAGTCTGTACATTGAACTCTTAACAAAGTAGTTTTTAGGTGATTAGTTGAAATGCAAATGCAATGGGGACCATCAGAGTCTGCCTGAATTAACAGATTGCTTCCAACAACACTTCTTTCTTAAGAATAAAGGAAAGTTAGAAAGAAAGAAAGTTTCTACTTCTTAAAAAGAAGTAGAAAGTTATTAAAGGATCCTGTTGGCTGGATACAGACTATTTCTATCCCTGTGTTAGTAGCAGACATATCACAAAATGCAATCTGTATTTTTAGTTAAACCTGTTACACCTGACCCCTGAACAACATGGGGGAGGGTTAGGGGTGCCAACCACCTTCCACAGTTGAATATCCAGGTGTAACTTCTGACTTTCCCCAAACTTAACTACTGATAGCCTACTGTTGACTAGAAGCCTCACTGATGTACAGTTGATCAACATCAGCACTTATTTTGTACATTATTTATATTATATACTGTATTCTTAAAATAAAGCTGGAGAAAAGAAAATGTTATCAAGAAGATCATGAGGAAGAAAGAATGTTTTCTTATTCATTAAGCAGAAATAAATCATCATAAAGATCTTTTTCATGGTCATCTTTACGCTGAGTAACCTGAGGCAGAGGAGAAGGAGGAGGGGCTGGTCTTTCCGTCTCAGGAGAGGCAGAGGAGACAGGACAGGCAGGCACATTCAGGGTACCTTTTATTGAAAAAAGCCACATGTAAGTGGAGCCACACAGTCAAACCCATGTTCTTCAGCTGTGTATGGACCCTTTATGATTGATATTTTGGCCAAAGATTACAAATTTTATCCTGGTTTGGCCTGGGGCCTGCCCTGCCTGTGTGCACAGGCCCAGAGAGAGCTCCCTCCATGGCACAGAGTCAGGCAACCCACTCCTCACTAGGTACACGGGCCAAAGGCCAGGCCTGGCTTTGGTGGAACCTCACTGCCCTACACGACAGCAACGTTAATGGTATTTTGTTCCTTTGAAATCTTGTTGCTTTTCTTCCTCCTAGATAATATCATCAAGAGGATATTTAATATTTTGAAATTTACCTGGGTCCTTTTTCTGGCAACAGTGGACAGTTTCACCACTTGGCTTAACTCCATTTCAAGGGAACATATTGATATCTCTACAGTTCTGAGAATTGAAAGATGCATGCTGACAAGAGAAATTAAGAAGGTAACACTGTTGTTAAAATCTTTTTGCATCTTCTCACATTAAAAAGAGGCTGTGAGCTGTGATGCCATGGCACTCTACCAAGGGTGATAAAGTGAGACTCTGTCTGTCTCTACAAAAAAAGATAAGAGAGAGAGAGACTTTAAAACTCCAAGTAGGATAAGACAAAATCCTTTTTCTGGACAGTTATTGTATATCTTATTTTATTTTCTATATATGCAAATCTATTCCATGCTTAGAATTAAAATAATTAAACACTCTACAGTCCCGTGGTTCTCAACTTCCTAATGCCTCCTAATGCTGCGACCCTTTAATACAGTTCCTCATGTTGTGGCGACCACCAACCATAAAATTATTTTCGTTGTTACTTCATACCTATAATTTTGCTACTGTTATGAATCATAATGTAAATATGTGATATGCAGGATGTATTTTTATTGTTACAAAGGGGTCACGATCCACAGGTTGAGAAGCGCTGCTCTACACAATTGCCTGCTTGCACATGCATGGTCCTGTGGTGATGGCTCATTTATTCATTCTGTTCCCTTCCCTCACTAGAATTGCAAGTGTACAGATTTGACCCCAACCTATAAAGGATTATAGTTTTAGTCTGGAAGTTTGATCTGAAAACTCTCATAAGAAAAATGAGGCTGTATATAGAGCAGCAAAAGCTAGTCATGTATGATTGATGATTGTATTTAAAAATAATAGTTCATTTCTGGAAAAGTCACAATTTATCAAAATTATCTATCTAAGTAAGAAATACCTGCTAATATTGAGAACTATGTATTAGATGCATCAACATCAGCCTCCAACCTGACTAGCTTGGCTTTCATCCCCACTCCAGGTGTTCATGTAAGAGGTGTCTGTAGTGAGAACTGTGGCCATGTCTCCTTCTCCTCAGGGCAATGTTCCAACTCGGGAGAGCATCCACATGTACTATCAGAACCACATGATGAATCTGTCCAGAGAGTCAGGCCTGGACACAATTGATGAGCATCCTGGAGCTGCTTCGGGGGCACAGACAGCCCACAGGATGGATAGTTTAGATTCACATGACAGCATCTCCAGGTATTTCACTTTCTAAACAGCAGGTTTGTTTTCAACCAGGGTAAATGAGGTGGATGTCATCAAATATGAGAAATGAATATATGAGTTGAAAGTTAATCAAAAACTTGCACAGATCCCCACCCTCTGCAGGTTGTCTCCTGTGCAGCAAAGTGTCAGAAATGCCATCCTCACCCAGCCTGAACCACAAAAAAGCAGATAATCAACCATAAACTACAGGTATACATGTTCGATTCATAGGCACAGTATAGAGATTTCCAAACTGGAGGCAAGTAAGAATGATCCTTTCTGATCCCAGGATTACTATTTGTGTCAAGGGTCTCATCCTTAGTGGCAAATGATTAATGCACAAAGTATTTTCTATACTAGGATCTCCTACCTTCTGTTGCTAAACTTGATCTTTTCCTTTCAGAATTTTTACTTAAAATTCATAACAAAAATCCCAGAAAACTGCTGTTAGCTCCCATCTCCCCTGAGTTTTATGATCCTACAACTAGTTACACTAATAGTGGTCATGCATGGAGCATTGCCCATGGGCCAGCACTAGGTGCTGTGCATGGGTTACCTCATTTTATTCTTTTAGGACACTATGAGATGCTGCTATTATTATCCCAGTGTTACAAAGACAAAATTCAGTTACAAAGAGGTTAAGAATATACCCAAAGTTGCATAGTTAGGAAGTCATGGACTAGGATCCAAAGTCATGTGGTTCAACTCAAAACCCCAGCTGTCAACCACTGTGGTGTGCTGTCTCTCATTGCCTCTTCCCACACCACAGGCCAAACTACTGCCTATACCGGAAAAACCTAGAATTCTCCGCATCACGGTGTTCTAGGTAGCTGCTGTCAATTAGACAGAGCTAGCTATTGGGTTAAAGCAGAAGTCCCTGACTTAGGAGGAAAACTTACCTGGCCTAGGGAAATTAACTAGACCAACTGAGTCATTAATTATACTTTGTGGCCATCTCCATAAGAAAGGAATTTTATCAAGGAAAACATTCTTATGTTTATTTCTGTCATTAAACATGTTGAAAAGCACCGATTTTGTGCTAAGCTCCAGGCTTGGTTTTGAGACAGATACGTAAAAGGTAATCCTCTAAGTGGTTTGAGCCTGGGAGGAATGTCTGAGAAAAGGCCATTGCCTCCTAGAACACCTGCCTTAAGGAAGACAGTGGGGACGGCAGTTTCTCACTGCTAGTGTAGAAAGTCCCTCGCAGCCTTAGAGTCACACTTCACAGACAGATTAGGGCACTGATGGCCTGGAGAACTATGTGTCCTTCACAAATACTGAATGTGCTTCAGAGTGAAACAGAGGAGAGAGCTGAGACCATTTTATCCATACCAAACCAAAACAGATAACTGGAAATTAAAATTGCAACCTGAGAGGGTGAGGTGAGGGTTATGTTTTACCCTGAAGTGCTATTGAACTACTGCTGACCCGCTATATTCAAGCTTCTCTACTTATGCCTGTTCCTTCAGTACCAATAATTATTGATGCAGAGCCATGTTTATTTGTATGGAAATATATTTTTGATGTATACACATATGTGTGTATAGACATACAAATATATATATATATATATATACCTATACATATATACATTTAGTAAAATATATATATATACATTTAGTGAAAACTCAAGTCTTAAAATAGTATGTATGCTAAAGCTCTATTTTTATTTTTAAACAATATATTCATTCATCCATATATCAATTTTAAATATAGTTTTTATACAGATAAAACTGTGCATTGATAATATATCCCTTCCTTTCTTCCCCAAATAGGTACTGGTTCTTTTAAAGTCCTTTGAGGGATAATATATAAATTATATTTTTCCTTTAATTTGAGAATAATCTTTGCTTATTTATAAGTTTATTTATCATTTCCAAAGATACAGGTTATTTCAGCGATTGCATATTTTTGTGAGAAAAAGAAACCTTACAACAGAAATCTTGCATGATTTCAAGGTCATACATTTATTTCCTGACTGAGATTCTGTTTAACATATTTTTAGTTCCTGGAATAAAATAATTTATTATTAAAAAATGGCTAGGTGCGGTGGCTCATGCCTATGATCCTAGCACTCTGGGAGGCCGAGGCATGTGGATAGCTTGAGCTCACAGGTCCCAGACCAGTACGAGCAAAAAGCGAGACCCCTGTCTCTACTAAAAATAGAAAAACTGAGGCAAGAGGATCACTTAAGGCCAAGAGTTGGAGGTTGCTGTGAGTTATGATGCCACAGCACTCTACCCAGGGCAACAGCTTGAGAACCTGTCTCCAAAAAAAAAAAAATTGTGTCATGGTAATAAAACTTTGTTTCAGTCTCCTCTGCCCAAACCCATGTACATTTCTCAATCATTAACTTCTGATCCATTATTAACATCAAACCTTACAATGAGAAAATTTAATATCTTATCCTCCAATTGGTGAATGTTAATAGAGCCTCATCGTATGTCTTCCTGGAAACATCCCATAATCTGCATTTTGAAGGAGATTCTGTCTTCTCCTTTGACAGACTTCATTAAAACATAAGTCATTATTTATTATTTTGTATTTTATTTTGATTTTTAAAAGCCATAAGAACTATGCTGCTTACAACCTGCCAACCTTCATATATCTATCCTTGTTATAATAATTCTCTCCATAACTATAGATCACTGTACTTACACTGAATTGTTCTCTCTTTAATTCATTTTAATGCTAAAAGTTAAAAGCAGGGAAATGAGGGGAATAAGATTTGTCAGAATGCAATGGGTGTAGGAGATGCTGACTATTGCTGCTTCCTAGTTGCAGGGTGAAGGAAGATAAGTTGGGAAATCTAAACGTTCCCAAATTCACTTTGGGAACTATTCATGACAAAATAACCATGTTTCAAAAGCTGAGGGAACAGTAAAACAAAAGAAATGCTGAGACTCTGCACATACATTTTCTAAATGATGTTTCTTTCTCTCATTTATATATTCATTTTTTAAGAAAATATGTCGCCCCATCATGTAATTTGTAATATTTTTCACATACCTTTTTTTCCTCATTTCATAACACAGACATTTTTGTCAATAAATGGAATAGCCTTTCTATTAATTTGTGATGACACAGTGAGTAATTGGTAACATTTTTCAATGAAACTCTTTTGAAATTTTATAAAGCCATATATTCCCTCACAGGGGAAAAACACATAAATACAAATTTTTTCATAAAATCTCAGGGATCTTATAGGTCTATGAATATCAGACATGAGCCTGAAAATAGAGACTCCAGAATCAAACTTTACAGCAATGAAATCAAAGAAAATATTTGTAAGTGAATTGAAAAGAAAATTTTCATAAAGTGAACATATGTGATCCCTCTGTTAGCGACTTTTAACTACATAACAATTGACAGTCTGTCCAATTAAGAAATTAAATATTATAAATCACAAAGAGAAAGAAAGACAGGTTAAAATAAAATCAAATAACTGCCTTTAAATCTGACCAAAGATCAAAAATATAAAGCCATATCCATGACCAAAAATTGTGAGGTAGAAGTTATTTAAATCCACGGATTGCTTTTTAACAAAGACTGTCACAATATACCCCAAATTATAAAACATCAATTGATAAATAAATACATTTACTAGTAGAAAACAAGTACCCTTAAAATTAGGTTATAATTTACCTTTTTTACTTTGCTTTCCACCCTAAAAAAAGGGAAGACACAGATGGGTCTATTTTGCTGTCAATGAATGAGCTCACACACTCTCCCCTAAGGAGCTGGCCCGCTCAGTCCCAAAGAGCAAGTCTGTGAGCTCTTCTCTACATGGGAGATTTTACATCTCCAAACAAAAATTTGTCTACACCAAAGTCTCCAGGAAGCCATACTAATTGCTGGGAAGGTGGTAACCTTCCCTAGAGGGATTCTGCTGTGGAAGCTTGTAGTTAGACTCCTGCATCATTGAAAAGGGCCTGGCAGCCATCAGCTACCACCTCCCAGCCAGGGCACACCTGCCCAGCAGCCTGTCCCTTTAGGGCTCCTGCTCTGGGATCTGGGTCGCAAATTTTGACTTTTGGGCATACACTAGGTGGGGTCTGGGTGAGAATCTAACAAATGAATTCATGTTCTCTTTGACTTAACTGGAATAGTCACAATTTCCTCAAATCCAATTTGGCAAACTTATTTTGAAATGGTTGCTTTATGAAATCAGATGACATCTACTTTCCCAGAAAATAAATTAGCTTTAGCTTAAATTGCTGCAAGAAACATTAGTTACCATCTGAAGAGCATTCCTAGATACGAAGAGGGTGGTTATCATCTGAAATGGCCGTTAAAAGGTTGCTATGTTTTGCAGGAGCTTGAAATGTGGGGCCCCTAGGCAAGGGATGATAGCTGTCTCCTTCCCATTCACCTAAAAACTGTCCTGAATTGATGGCATATTAGTCACCATCTAGAGAACCCAATTGTGTGGGATCACGTAGTTTCTGAAAGCGGGAAGAAGTAAGAGCAGAATTCCACCCAGGAATTGTTATAACAAGATAAATAGGACCTTGAGTCAGAACCATCAGTTCCCATGAAGAGCCTGAGTAGAGCTGCTGAAGACCATACAGTGTCTTTCTGCTGTAGACTCCCAAAAGGCTGCAGGGTCGCAGCTCCACAAACATGAAATACAGAAACGCAAAGTTTCCCCCTCTCAGAAATATAAAGCTAGGGCCCCAGAAAGGGGGCCTGATTTATCTCATGCCCAACAGCCAGTTCCCCTCAGTGTGGGGACGAAAGCCCAGTTCTAGCTGTGCTTGACCAGTGAGTTATTAGTTTATCTTATCATCGTCTCCTCGTTTTGTCCAGGACTTGATGACATTTAAAGGAGTTAGGATCTTTGTTTTAAAAAAGCCTCTATGTGTTGATCAGAGAGCGTTTGACTGCTCCCATGCTCATCTCCCACTGTCTGCCCTGTGTCTGTGGCAGAGCAGCACAGCCGCGGTGGAGCAGCCATGAGACTGCAGTCCAGCACATAGGAACTGACTCCATGTATGAATGTCTCCAGTCCCCTCCTCCCAGACTCCCAAAGGCCGTTTCATCTGGAATAACCTCCACGTTTGCCTCAGGACCCCTGCTGACAGCTTGTGGCTGTGAAGGCCACGCAGCCTGTAGGCTGGTCAGTGATACCCACGCTCAGCCCAAGGGCAGCAGGGACAGTAGCACTCAAGTTGGAGGATAAATATTACAGGTGCTTCCCACAGAGACCCTTTGGATCCTTTGTCCCTCTTTGGGGTTAAGCCGTATGTCTGAACTGAAATCATGCCTACGCCATACCTCTATCTGCTTCCTCCCATCAGTGTCCTCACCCAGCAGCATCTGAGTCCTGACCCTGCCATTCTCCCTCCCCAGTCACTGCTCCACTAGGTCCCAGGAGATGAAGATTTCAGCCAGTGGGTTCGCTCCTTGTGGCATCCACCAAGACCTAAAACATGATCCAGAAGGAAAAATCAGACAACATGAAAAATTAATAGAAAAAATGCCCCTGAAATTGCTAGAGTTTTGTTTCTTCTTTACAGCATTTTATTTTATTTTTGATGCTGGTTTATATCCAGTTGCATATCAAACCAGCATCTCTACTACACGCAAAGCATCTAGTTTGGCTTACTTGAGTATCACTCAAAAAATGAGGTGGGAAATTCAGTCTGTCATCCTTCCTGAGTTTCCCTCTCTCATTTTGGAAACTATTCAAAAATAAAAAATAAAAATCTTTTATATAAATTTTATATAACCAGTTACTTCTGCTTAAGCATTTTGGTTAATAAATGCTCTCAATGAACTCAAGATTGTGAGCACCAAATAAAGCATGTCTTCTTAATCAAAAAATTGTTATAAAGTTATAATTATGTAAATTCTGCTTTGTGAGAGAGATATTGGGACTTTGTCATAATTCTATTTCCCAGTCCCAGCCAAAGAATGCCATTTCATAATTTTTCACTTGCCAATATGTTTTTGAAAACCTAGTATTCATGTGTCTCCTCATCTTGCCAGACAGGCCCTTCCCTGTGCTGGAGCCCTGCTGTGGTGTTCTGCGTTGCTGGTGGTGTTGGTGTCATGTGTGGTTTGCTGCATGGCAGTGTGTTAGTTGTGTGACCTGTGGCGGTGTGACCTGATGAAGCACTGGTGTTTTAACACTCTGTCTCTGTGACTGTTTGCGCTGCTAGCTGCTACACTGAAGCAACCATGCTGTTCTCAAGGCAGTCTACCCTTGATGACTTAGATGGACCAGAAACTGTTCCTAAAACCAGTGAGCGTGCTCGGCCTAGGCTCCGTAAAATGTTCAGCATGGATGTGTCCTCCTCATCAGCTGACAGTGGCAGCTTAGCATCAAGGTGCTTAACTCGTGCATGCTTTGTTCCATAATTTTATCATTGTTTTCCCCTTTATGTCATTGCAAGTATAAGTTCTTGTGATGTTTGTTTTTATTTCATTTTTATTTTAACAATCTGCATGACTAACAAAAGCATAACCACCACCCTTTCAGAGACATCACTGTTCTCAAGACAGCATTCTTTAAAACTAACCACTCTTTAGTTTTTGTCTGTTAGGAGTTTCTTAAAAAATCCTTGTTTATAAACATTGTCCTCCATTTTAAAACTATTTTATACTTTATGTTTTCAAAGCCATAATTGTGTTTCCTCCATAATTTAGAGCTTATGTATGTAGTCCTCAAAGAGGGAAATCAGTCAGGAAAGGTAGAAAACTTTTCATGATTTCATCCAAAAATATATACAGTAGAAAAACATCTAAAATGTGATCATTTTCAGTTGATACAGAATAAATCCATCCATACAGTATGTACATAACCAATGTAAAAGTCAGAATATATCCATCCATACAGTACGTATATAACCAATATAAAAGTCATAATATATTTTGCCATTGGTTTTTGAAAAGAATATTGTTGTGCAGAATAATATATCACCTTTGTAGCTTATAACTAATTTTATTTGGAAAAATTACTTTGGTTGAAAGTTCTTTCATTAAGTTCCACCCTAAAACAGTAATCATTTAGAATTGAAATTATTTGCATACAATCTCAAAGCTCTTTTTTGGGGTTATCTTAGAATGGTCAGAAGGCATGTAGACATATTATCTACCCTTATGCTTATCTTGACATGAAAATGGCCCACATCAAAACAAGTTTTGATTACTCATAGTGGCAACTCAGAGGGGTGCTATCTTCTTTTTGCTGGCAGCTATGGATGTTAACACATTGTTGCAGTGCCTGGGACCTGCCAGTGGTGAGCATGTTTTGGCCATTTGGCCTCTGGCTGGCAGAAGTTTGCTATGCTGGTCCTCTTTGTTGAGTCTCCTCAGTTCCTGGGGGCCGGATGGGATCTTAAACCATAAGGAGTGTGCTAATTGGTACAGTCATCCTGAAATTTAGACTCAGTTTGAGGTTGGCTACACTAATCTCAAAATTTGCTGGGATGGGTAATTTGATGGGTCAATTACATGATCTTCCTAGGAGGCTGTGTCTAATTGAAGTACATCTTAGTGGACATGTGTCCACTAGTACTCCATGATATACCCACTTAAGAGCAAAGCCCTGGTCATAGTGAATGCCTGAGCAGGCATGAAGGATGCTTGCAAATCTAGTTCTTCAGTCACAAGATGCCCTGGGAGCTCTGCCAAGGCTCATTCATTTGTTCATTCATTGACACATCTACACTGGAATCTTTGACAAGAAAAATGGGTGCCCTCTGTGCATTTGAGAATCTCAGTGATTATGGAACCCAGATGCTCACCTATGCCATTCAGATAACAGTGTGAGATTCCGAGTCTATCAAATTATATTCCTACATTCACCAGAGTCAAGGCCCCAGGTAATTTTGCCCCTTTTCCGTCTGGGGCAAACAGTAATGAAAGGCAGGCTGTGAGAGTCCTGGGTGTGGCGTTTCATGCTTAACCTTTTCTGCATGAACCTGATAGGGAAAGTTAGAAGATAAAGGAATAAAAGGGGGAGAGGGAAGACACACAAGAAAAGAACAGGATGCCAAAAGTAGGGAGTGATGTTAAGATTAGAGATCCTTGATGGTAAGACTAGAGAAGCTTCTGGAAAAGGAACATTAGAAGAGGAACTGGTACAAGAAAATAAGTGAAGTTGTTGGGAGCTGAAGAGAACAAGGTACACCTAGGAGTGGAACAAGTAGCTGAAAGGGAGATGGATCCAGGAGAGCTCACGCTGGTGAGGAGGGAGGCTGGTTCCTTGCTACGGGGAAGGGGAAGGCTGAGTGAGCAGTGATTAGGAGCAGGGGCCATGGTGGAGATGAATCAGGTATGATGCAAACCAATGAAATAAAGGGAAAGGATGGGAAAACAAATGTTAAAGAAGAGTGGCATTTTTTGTCAAGCAGGTAGTTGTTTATTTAATCAATCAAAAATGACATCCACTTATGGACCTGGATGGCTCCACTGTGTAGGAAGGACAATAAAATACATCTTGGTCAAAACCTTCTTTACACACACCACCTGGGTGAAAGGCTCAAATACAACTTGAACTTTACCCAACAGATGCAAACAATGTAACCTAATCGTTTGTACTCATATAGTAATCTGAAATTAAAAACAAAACAAAACAAAAACAAATCTTTAAAGTACATAGAGTGGCAGCCATGCTAGGCTAAGTATGTGTTGCCTTGGAAATAAACATTGGAACCCACTGCTGTGAATCTTGACACTACCTTAAAAACCTTTGCATAGGCGAATTATGCTCCCTGAGGGCTGTGGTCTGGCTCTGTTCTAAGCTCTGCACCATCAGCATTTGCATCGGAGAGGCTGCTGTTTGTTAGTGTCCCAAAGGGACAAAACAAGGAATGCAGAAAAAATGGGGTATTTCATTTGCTCTTGCACCTTGGTCTTTTTACTTGGGTGTTTTAATGGGGTCTCCTTAGAATCTGGATAGATTCAGGGGCATGTAGATGCTAAGATGTGGGCTCCATGCCCGTGCTTTTCTCCCCCCTTAGTGAACCCACACAGTGCACCATGCTGTACTCGCGCCAGGGGACCACGGAGACCATCGAGGAGGTTGAGGCTGAGCAGGAGGAGGAAGCAGGGAGCACAAGGCCTGAGCCCTTGGAGGTGGCCGCAGAGTATGAGGCCGAGTATGAGGTGGGCACCCTGGACACTGTGGAGGCGGATCTGACCCCTGAGGAAGAGTCGACGCAGTTCTCCACTGTGGATGGGGACATGGAGGTGCCACCCTCCTACAGCAAGGCTGTCAGCTTCGAGCACCTGTCTTTGGAGACCCAGGAGGACTACACAGGCCAGAACCATATGGTGGTCAGCCCAGATGACAGCCGCCCAGATGACAGCCGCACAGACAAGCTAGAGTCCAGCATCTTAGCTCCCCTGACACACGAGCTGACAGCCAGCGAGCTGCTGTTGAACAAGTAAGAGCCTGGCGGGCCAGCCCTGTACCTGCCAGAAGCCACTGCTTGCACGTACACTCTAGTTTTTTATACAGAGAAAAGTTCATATATTTTTTAAATTTCACCTAGCCATGTGGAACAAACATGTAATTTCAGGATCTGTTGCACTGAAAATACAAAACAAGCTTCAGTTCTTACATGACCAAATTAGAGAACCAGCACAAACTGTCAATAGACCCTTGTGTGGAAATTCCTTCTCATCATAAAGTCTGATATTAAGTTGTCTGCAAAAGAAATACAGACACACAGGAAGTGGGGGTAGACCAGGAAGGATCAGGCTAAGTTATAGTTAGTCATTTGGAGAAATTAAAGAAAACTATATCATCATCTTATTTATTTGAACAGAATGTTTCATGATGATGAGCTTGAAGAATCAGAGAAATTCTACACAGAGCAGCCACGGTTCCTGCTGCTCTTCTACGCCATGTACAACACTCTAGTGGCCCGCTCAGAGATGGTGTGCTACTTTGTGATCATCCTCAACCACATGGTGTCAGCCTCTGTGATCACCCTGCTGCTGCCCATCCTCATCTTCCTCTGGGCCATGCTGTCTGTGCCCAGGCCCAGCCGCAGGTTCTGGATGATGGCCATTGTCTACACTGAGGTAGGTACACAACCTCCATGCAGGTGGCTCAGGGCATCATTCTGCAGGAGGCAGAGCACCTCCACCCTCCTCTGCACCTTCTCTCCAGACAGCACTGGCCTGACCGGCGGATAGTTGATGGAGCATTCAGTTCCATGGGCATTCTTAGATGTAGACTTGATGAGCACCAACAGTCATCTAGTGCTCACAATCTCGTGTGTATCTTTTCACATTTCACACCTCAGCTGTGAAGGTGCTAGGATCCTTTCTAATTAACACAGAAACAGCTCCAAAGAGATAAAGTAATTGAGCCAAATTACTCAACTGACAAGTGCGGGGAAGCTTTTGAAGCCTTGCTGCCTGACCTACTGTATTAACCACTAAGACAGGAGCAGTCTTATTACACAAGGCCGGCATAGTGCCTGGCTCCACAGCGGGTTCCGTGAGTGGCCGCTGACATTGGCGATGTGGTAAAGCACTTTGAATATAGTTTGATACAGCATGCGTAGTTTCCATTGTAAAACCTAAAAGTCAGTTTTCGTATATTACAATATAAACTGCTAGAAGCACCCACTTAAAATCTAAAAAACAGACTGTGGCTCGGACAACTGTCCTCATCACACACGAGAGGGGCACTTGCAGCTTGCCCAGTCACATAGATCTGCTCCTCTTTCCTGCCTAGTAAACGTGGAGAAGATTGCAAATTTTCATGAAAACCACGATGGGAGTAAAAAAGAAGCTCAATGGGCTTTGTACCATGGGCTGCCACTGTGCCTTCTGCTCTCAAGTTTGCACAGACAGTAGTTTTCTTCCTTGACTCAGAAGGAAAAGTTTTCACTTTCAGCAGTGCTGTAATTGCTTCTTAAATGCCACTGCTCATGACTGACATACAGTTGGAGCCTAGAAATTCAACAGTCAAGTTAAAGTAAGTCATTTCAAATATCCAAAGTGCAGATAGTGTGTGTCTTATCTCCATAATGAAAATGAAAGATCTAAAGCCAAATGTGTATCTATGACATTAATTGGCCTGTCCAAAATAATGGTCCTAATCTCACTTCCATTACATCACTCCGTGACGTAACTGACTGCTGTGTAGAGGGTGGACCCCCAGCCAGTACAGCTCTGTGAGCATGAGCCCTGTGTCTGTCAGATCCCCTTTCTTACCTGGGGGTGAGATAAGAGGAGGAACCAAGAATGTAGAAAAGGGAACAAGAACTACTTGTAGAGTTTTCAACTTAAAAATAAGATGTTTCTGGTTGAGACTCTCCATTTTCTCTGTCACATTAAGTAGTAAAGTAAATGGGAAATTAAGTTGATGTTAATTCACTCTACAATTTGCACTCTCTGCCAAAAGCAGAGAGCTAGGCTACAGTGAAAACCGTATACATCAAAACCACATCACTTGCTCCTAAAGACTGTAAATTAAGTAAATATATGTAAATATATGTATATATGTGTCCATTCAGGTTTGTCCTAATTACCATGTCTTAACAGCTGAATAATTACATAAATACCTAATTAAAACAGTATAAACACAGATAGGTGAAGTGAGCAGCCATCTGTGTGATGCCCCACAAAGCTGACTGGGCTTCCTAGATCTGTACTGAAGGCACTTGCCATTGCTCTTGTTGTAATCTCCACTTTGTGAGGGTGTTACCTTTGTTATTCCACATCATTACGTGTGTGTTCCTACCTTCAAACTGTTAAATGGGTATTCTTTTCTTAATTTTTATGTTGCTATTTCTCTTATATAGGCAAATCTTTTCCTAAAATGAGGGGTAATTTGTTTTTTTTTATTTCTATCATCTGTGTGTAGGTGGCAATTGTAGTCAAGTATTTCTTCCAGTTTGGATTCTTTCCCTGGAATAAGCAGTGGGAATTGTACAAAGATAAACCTTATCACCCTGCAAATATCATAGGAGTGGAAAAGAAGGAAGGTTATGTTCTCTATGACCTCATTCAGCTCCTGGCTCTGTTCTTCCACCGGTCAATTTTGAAGGTAGTGTATATTAACAGTTAATCAGCTGAAGTTGATAACTGCAGGCCTTGTTATATTCCTGAAGAACCCAAACATTAGGATTGGCATTGAGGCTAGGGGGCAAGTGGGTGATGTCTACTTGTATGGTCTTTTTTTGTTTAAAAAGAAAAAAAGGAAAAAGTTATGTTCATTTAGTGGACATTTTTTCCAACACTTCTTGTGCTCAGTAATGGAACTTATAAGGAATCTGGGAGAATATGTCCCCATATTTTCATCCTGGGTTGAACATGCCATACTTAATCCACCCTCATGGATAATTGCTTGCTTGAATGATGTGGTGTGCAATATCTTAATGCCTGATGCACTAAATTCTACCCCTAGTTTAAGCCAGATTCAGAAAGCTACAATTTGGGGTGGACCATATTGCCTCTTTTTTTTTTTTTTTTTTTTTTGTGAGACAGAGTCTCACTTTGTCACACTTGGTAGAGTGCTTTGGCATCATAACTCACAGCAACCTCAAATTTTTAGGTTCAAGTGACCCTCCTGCCTCAGCCTTCCTGTAGCTGGAACTACAGGCACCTACCACACTACTTAGGTATTTTTAGAGACAGGGCTCACTCTTGCTCAAGCTGGTGTGGAACTCCTGAACTTAGGCAGTCCACCTGCCTTGGCCTCCCAGAGAGCATATTGTCTCTTGTCTCCATCTCAGCTTCTACCTAATTTCTTCTAGTAGAATTCGTTTTTATTAGGTAGTTTCTTGTCATGAAACCATTAGCTTTTAGTTAAGAGACCACGTATTAAATAGCCTGGTGACACCAAGAGCCGTGCTTCCTCAAGCTTATTGTTAAGGAATTCTTTCATTACACTGCTGAAATAAGACCTTTGCACGGGGCACCCCTGCCTCAGATTCAGAAACCCTTATCTTTTTCCTGAGCAACTTTGTGGGTTTTTTCTTACCACACACTGTAAATTATAAACTAAGCCTTTAAATATGCCATTCAATTCTAGTAAACAGAAATGATTGTGTAGTATGTTTTATGTATTAATGTACCTCTTGTCACAACCTTTCTTTCTTCGCATGTTGTCTTCATTTATAAAATGTCTCAAATTGATTTTATCAAGTAGTATCTTTCTTATTCCTGATCCTTTTTAGAACAGGACTTGGCATAGGTTAATGTCCACACACGCATATCTACACATGCACACTCAGGTTTGTGACAGTGTGGTTGGTTAACTTCTGTCCTAACTGGGTTTCATCGCGTGTATGCTGGTCAAGATCCTCACTCTAGCTTCCAAAGAGCACAAGATCCTAACCCTTCATCCTGAGAGGCACTTCCTGGTCACAGGGGCATGGCTGGTTTGTGAAAGTTGTCAAAATTAAGTTTGCCTAAATTTTACAGCTCTTCTAATTGATGTGTTAATTATTTGAATTTATCCAATATACTGATTCTTGCTACGAATATATTAATGTGTTTTTTGTTCTGGAATTAAAATTTTTAATTTCAACACTTAATGCAAGATGACTCAATTTTGACCACTTCCAAATTTTTACAATTTTTGCAACCTTTTGCATATCATTTGTATTTTTCATAAACTGTTAGGCATTTTACTATCTTTTCATCAATATGCAAATGAGTTAATGCTGCAATTTCATATTTAAAACATTCAGTAATCCACAGTTTGGGTTTTCCTATGGATGTACTTATATATAAAATTTCATATATATGGTGAGTGTATATAAGATTTGATGTAATGCTATTATGCCGAAACTTTAATACTATAAAAAATACTTTTCAGGATGATGATTCTTTCATAAAATCAGCCAATGGCTTTTGAAGGAAAAGTCTATTATGTAGTGTAGCTATAAAAATCCAACAAAACTGGCTCGGCACCTGTGGCTCAACGGGCTAAGGCGCCAGCCACGTATACCTGAGCTGGCAGGATCGAATCCAGCCTGGGCCCGCCAAACAACAATGATGGCTGAAACCAAAAAAAAAGAAAAAAACAGCCGGGTGTTGTGGCGGACGCCTGTAGTCCCAGCTACTTGGGAGGCAGAGGCAGCAGACTCGCTTGAGCCCAGGAATTGGAGGTTGCTGTGAGCTGTGATGCCATGGCACTCTATCCAGGGTGACAGCTTGAGGCTCTGTCTCAAAAAAAAAAAAAAAAAAAATCCAACAAAACTGTGTATAAATTTCAAAATACTTCAAATTATCCTATTTAGTATGAATTGCTATAAGTTTTGTAAGTAATTAAATTAACACCAAAACATGTATTACTGAGAAGGTTGTGAAGGATCTAAATATGTTAATGTTGGCAAAAGAAGAAACAACTTTTAAAATGAAAGAAATCCACATAAACTGAAAAATCTCATAATGAAAAGCTAACATGTTTGTTATGTTTATAAGAATATATCCATTGAATGTTTAAAAATAATACATTTATAAATAAATGCTTAAGAACACTATCAATTGAATAGCTTTGCCAGTTGACACAGAACTGACAGATTATTCTTAAATGTTTATTTGATAATTGGTCACCCTCTGAGTTGGTTTTTGACTAACTGGTTTTTGATAAACTAGCTTGGAGCAGTGTTTTTCAACCTTGTTTATCTCACAGCACACTTGAACCTACAGTTAAACGTTCATGGCACACTTAAATTATGTTGATCAAAAAAAAGACTTTTAAAAAAGGATATACTTACTGTGCTTTGAATGTCTTTTGAAAATAACTATGATCTTTAAAAATTTTCACTGTTCACCTGAGATCCTCTCATGGTACTCTGATTGAAAATTATTGCTCTGGAGATTGAGTCAGAGGAATGACTGGGCAAAGTCTTGGGGAGCAAACACACTGCCTGCCTTTTGGGGACACTGAGCTTATCGGAGAGCCCCATCTGACAGCAGCAAGGTCATCCCAAGGGCAACTTACAGTCTGGGAAGTGTCTCCCTCTGGCAAGATCCCTGGTTACTCGGTCTCCTGCCCTGCACTCATTTCTTCTCCTTACCTGCCCTTTCATTCTGTTTCTTGATTCAAAAACTAGACTTTGCAAAAGGCATCACAATCTTTGCCTCACATGTGGTATAACATGTTTTAGTAGAACATTTGCAGCTTTGTGTTTCTGAGTCATCCCTGGGTGAGTCAGGGATTCAGATCCTGCTCTGTAGGCTGGAGAGGGATTGCATCATTCTTCAACTGAAGGCATTTGGTGAACACAGGTGGCTGGGCTGACTTCTCAGTTGATGCACCAAATGCTGACTGTAAGCATAGACAGAGATGTGCTCTGAAAAATGTTTTCACTCAAGGAACATACCAAGTGCTTATGGTTTCCTCTTTGCCCCTCTTCTAAACACCATCTTTTCCATCTCACGTGATCAGCCACACTCTTACGCACTACACCCACCATTTCCAGTTTGCTGGAAAGTTCTAGATAATAAGCTTTCTTCTCTTGTTTTTCTAATCTTTTAGGACAGTTTCTTGGGTTAGATTTTGTAGGAAAGGATACTAAATGATCCCACCTACAACACTAGCTTAATTGTCCCTTTCCCTGCTTTCCAGTGCCATGGTTTATGGGATGAAGATGACATTGTTGAAAGTGACTCTGACGGGGAAGACTCTGGTGATGATTTCTGCCTGATGTCTGGCAGAAGAGACTCTTACAACTCCCTCAAGTCCATCAATCTGGCCGCATCCGTGGAGTCCGTGCACGTGACCTTCCCTGAGCAGCAGACGGCCGTCCGGAGGAAATGCTCCGCCAACAGCTCCCAGATATCCCAGAGATCCAGCTTTTCTTCAAATAGATCCAAAAGAGGTATCTGTTCATGTGGCATCTCTAGGCTGGAATAAGCCCCCAAATTGTCTCATTTTTCTGGTGCCTGTCAGCCTGGGCAGAGAATTTATTGGGTCCTATCAAGAGACAGATACCATAATGTAAAAAAGAAGGTGCTTTGAAATCAGATAGACCCAAGTTCAATTTCTGCCTCAGTTGTGTGACCTCATTGCTCAAAACAACTGATTCCCCCCAAAACAAGAAGTTCAGGTAATTGTGAAAAGTGGCCAGCCCACTGCCTAATACCTAGTGAGGGTCAGGCTCAGTTATATGTAAAATTCTTCTCTGTGTGTCCAGAGTAGACACACACACAATTTATTTCTATACTATATTTTGATTTAATTGATGGGAATTTTATCCAAACTATCTAGTTATTTCCTAAGCTAGTTATTAATTTCTTATTAAACAACAGGTACAATCATAAAGTAGATATACCTTACAGTTGTCACTGTTGGAGTGACTGGGCTTCTGTACTTAACAGTGCTCATGTCTGAAGCTATCCAAACACTTGTCTATATTCATTCAGGCAGACCCTGGCCTCGAAAGATCATGGCATATTCATTTTACAGTTAGAGAAATTAGGATGTGAAGACATCTGGAAAACTTGTAACCTAAGGTCCTGTTTAGCACTATAGAAAACTGTTATTGCAGTTTATTTTTTCCTGAGACAAAGATGATACACATACAACAATACAGGAAAGAACCACCATCAGGTGTAAAACCCTACAAATGTATTTTACTACCGAAGCAGAGTTGAGAGGACAGACCCCAAAGTGCTCAGTGAGCCTTCTCAGCTTCTAACTCATCCTTATCCTCCGAGGCACCCTCTCAGCACCTGCACAGGGGCCCCCCTGCCGTGTGGGCTCTGGGGGCTTCTGTGATATTCACGGTAACCAAGCCCATTCTTCCCTTGACATCATATGATTTATTTTTCTTTCTAGGCAGCACAAGCACTCGAAACAGCAGTCAAAAAGGAAGTAGTGTGCTGAGCATTAAGCAAAAAAGCAAGAGAGAACTTTACACAGAAAAGCTTCAAGAGCATTTAATCAAAGCAAAAGCATTTACCATTAAGAAGTGAGTCCATGAAAACATTTTAGTCACATATTTTATTTTATGGCTGGGGAACTGGTATCCATTATTTCCAATAAAGTAGGGGGAAGAGCAGAGAAGTCTCTTCCTATATCATAAATGTCATCTGCATAAGGCAGGATAAATTGGCCCCTTCTTATATTGTTTATAAAAATCATTTTTCAGTAAACATGATTCCTTTTTATATCCATTGCATTGATGCATACACTTTCTCTGTTTGAACAGAAAAAAATGAGTCGTTTCTAAAGCTCAAAGTTTCTGTTTCTAGGCATTATTTTGGTAGAGTCCAGCCAAACAGAGAGGAACAGATGTCAGATCTGGAAGGGCCTTAGAGATGCACTCTCATCCTGGGGTGGAGATGGAAAGGCACAGCGGGGAAATGTTTTGTCTAGTGTCATATACCTGGTCCCCAGCAGACTACACTGGTCCCTCCTACCTGCTGGGGATGGTCTTGGTGCAGCAGACTAGGGCTGCTAAGTAAAGGCTCTGAGCCCAGAAGAGCTGGCCACACCTGAACATGGCCTTACACTAAAGGCAGATCCCAGAGCACAGCAAAGATAAGTCAGAGATAGACAGACAAGCCAGAGCCAACAGGAGTCAGGAATAAGGTACAGAGCAAGGTGAAGATAGAGCCCTGAGCAAGACTAGAGCCAGGGTAGCTGCAGGACCCTGAACTTGGAAGCACAGAGGGCACCTGACCTTCCAGCATGCTTAGCTCTAGGCATCAGGTCTTATTATTATCCCCATTTTACAGAAGAATAAATTAAAATGCAGTTAAGTAGTGTGCTCAAAGGTCTCCTAGATAGGGAGCAATTGACTCAAGCCACAAACCCAGCATCTGATTTCTAGGGCTTTATACCACCCTGTTATTCTTCAAGCAGGCAGAAAGTGCTGTGGTGCCCACCCTAGTGATGAACTGTATACACTCTCCGTTAGAGCAGAAGCTGCCCTATGGGCTCTCTTGAGGCTCAAGAGGAAGGTGGGGCCTGGCTGGAAGGAGAAGTGCAGAGGAATGGCATGATCGTGGTATCTGGTAATTTCTGCCATTCTGCCCTTCTGAAACAAGTGGGCGGGGATCTCTGTTTTGCAGGACTCTGAAAATATATGTGCCTATCAGGCAGTTCTTCTACAACCTCATCCACCCAGAGTACAGCGCTGTGACTGATGTGTATGTGCTCATGTTCCTGGCTGACACTGTGGACTTCATCATCATTGTTTTTGGCTTTTGGGCCTTTGGGGTAGGTTGGGGACAAAAGCCACGTGCACCCACTGACACAGGGTGGAGGCTTTCCTTCCTGGGAAGTGCCACTGGCATTTGAATTGCTGTTTCTCTTCCCTAGAAACACTCAGCAGCTGCAGATATCACCTCTTCATTGTCAGAAGACCAAGTCCCGGGGCCGTTTTTGGTGATGGTTCTCATTCAGTTTGGAACCATGGTAGTGGACCGAGCCCTCTACCTCAGGAAAACTGTACTGGGAAAGGTCATTTTCCAGGTCATTCTAGTGTTTGGAATTCACTTCTGGATGTTCTTCATCTTACCTAGTGTGACTGAGAGGTAAGGTCTTCAAAAGCTGGAGGCATGAGCCCCAAATAACATATTTTGCCATGTAAAATGTGCTCCTGTGTATAATGCTCACCCACATTTTTGCACAAACTGTCACGAAAACACTCCTTGAGAAAGTGGCTGGCTATGGGCTGAAAGAGACACGTGTGGGAAGGGCTAATGTTCCCCTGCTAAATGTGCAGCCACCTGCTCTGTGAAGGCTGCCCCTTCCCTCTGACCAGGACCACAGCCCACCCTGCCACAGCTGATATTGCCAGAAGTTGGCCAGAAACTTCTGAGGCTGCTCAACCTGTGGGCAGCCAGGTGGGTCCCTGCTGCCTGTGCAAGGCCCCACCGTCTCCTCGGTGTGTCTAGGCCTTGACCCCACACAGCCATGGCTCAACTCACCATCCCACCATTGCTCCCTCCCCTGACTGTGGTGCTCAGCAGAGGCTGCTCCAACAAGCTCCCACCAGAACCCGCATCCTCCCAGATTAGAACCCCATGGGCCCCTCAGGCCCAGAAAGGAGGGCACCGCAGTCCCACGAGGCCCACTGGGCTCCCCTGCTCCCATATGTATGATGTGCACCCTTATTTTTCGCTCAAAAATTTTAGGAAAAAAATGCACATTATATGTGGCAAACTATAGCATGCCGTGCAAGGTCCCTGCTACATGTGCCTGTGCACAGCTCCCAGCAGCCGCAGTGAGGCAGAGCCGCCTCACAGGCAAGAGCGACAGGTTTAAATCAGTATTAAATTCAGTGTGAATGGATTCTTCAATACATATATCAACTGGATTTTATTCACATTCATGGAGACAGGAGTTTTCAGAATAAGTAGGGTGACAGCCTTAATGACCAGAGCAAACCTGGGCTGCGTGTGTTGTGTTTCTCCGCCCCTGACTAAACGAGAGACGAAGTGGAGCTTTCTTAGAGGGAAAGTAGGCCGGAGACTATTTCATCTGAGAAATGGGTGGACAGGATGCAGACTGTTTAACTGGAAGAAGAAAACATAGAGGCATGGCAGAGGCAGATGACAGTAGTATCTGCCACATGGACACTGGTGGATTTAATGGTAGGGTTTGAAAGCACCTGGCGGGGGTCTGGGCGCAGGGTGAGAGGAGTGGGCAGACACAGCATGTGAAGATGCTGCTGCTGTTAGTACAGTGCGTGCCGCTGGCTGCAGTGAGTGGAGATTGAAAAAGACCAGCCTGATGTCACCATAGAAAGGGCCAGTAAGATCGTTGAAGGTAGCTTCTGTCTTTCCCTCTGTCTCGTGGCACCCTGAGCACTGGGGTGCTGATCTTCAGGTCCCAGTGTGCCAGGTCTCATTGCATCTCAAAACGCTGCTCCTTCCCCTCTCTCCTCTCTGCTTCCTCTAAGCTGTGCTTCTGCAGCCTCCTCAATGTGTCACTCCTTTCTGATCTTCTACCCCACACCTCTACCCAAAGCAGTACTTGTCACCAAGTTGATGCTGAACACATGATCAAATGGAGGAGTCAATCAATGGAAGAAAAACAAAGTAGATTGCTGTAAATGAGAAGCATCACCTCTGTTAGCTTGTGAAAGAGAAGGGTCCACAGAAGGCGAATATGGAAGTGTCCATATAATATGATGGGAATGAGAAATTTTAATAAATACCTCTGAATTTATATACACAGGCAAACTATAACTATTTGTCATTGGCTTGGAAGGAGTCATACCCCTCATCCAGTGAAAGAGCCACTGATTGTTACAGCCTAAAATCTCCTTCAGAATTGCTTTCCCAGACTGGCATCCGACCTCAAACATCCTCAGGCACCACTGAAATGTCTTCATATTTAACAGTAAATGTGATCTTTTGATCATACCTCAGAGTCATAGCCAAGTTTCATGAATAATGTATCAGTCAGGCAGGTGGATACTATTTTTGGAAGTATGAATAGGAAGCAATAAAAAATAGATTTTACTTAGTGGCTCATAAATAAACTAATTCAAAGGTAATTTCTAGTGAGAAAACATAAATTTTTTCTAACCATGACTGCTTTTGATTGAATGTTTAGGCTCTGACCTTTTGATTTGGGTATAGGAAATACTGCTTTATAACAATAAATGGTGACAATACAAATATTTTATAAAATAGAATTAGGATAGTCTTTCCTGAGTCTTAAGTAGAACTAAATAAAGGATTGCTACGCAGAAGACACATAATAGCTCGGTAAATTCCCCACTCCATACCACATAGTGGGAGAGTAAATACAGCTCAGATTGTAAAAATAATTCAGATGAAGACAGTTGTCTGTACTAATACTAAGATTTGTTTATGAGAATGTTGTAAATCTTAGTTGTTAGTCTTTAAAATAGAACAAATATAATTTTCTCTAGAAATATTTAATTATATTCATTCCTTAAATCAAAGAAATAAACCAAGTCCTACACTCACAATAGCTGGATGAATTTAGGTGTTTTTCCTAATATTTAAAAGCATCAAGTAGGCATTCTCTACTAGGCCTCGTAGAAACTCTCGATTTCAGAGAAGAAAGAGACATTAGAAAGCTTTCTAAACCTACTATATAATTTTGAAAATTGATAGGTGGACCCCATAAAGAAAAATGTTCTCCCCTTAGTCATTCAGCAGTGAGTAGTGAAACTAGCTCCCAGTCCCAGGCCCTTGGGGCAGGTGCATCATCTACTCCACAGGACTCCCTCCCCCGGGGGAGTGTCCTGCACTTGCTTCCAAGCAGACTTTTTAAAAGTAACACAGCCACTGTCCATCATGAAGTGTGAAAAGAGCTTGCTTATTCCAATCCCAGAAGACAGCACATAGGCCAGAGCCGGACTCTCTGCCAAGTCCTCAGAGAAGCCCACACAGAGATGTGCTTCCAGAATATGCACAGGCAATGCCCTGGAGGGTCACTTTTGTAGGACGGACGCACCAGATGGTTTGGTAGTTCCTGCGTGTGTCATTGCCATACAAATTACCACAAATTCAGCAGCTGAAAGCAACACAAATTTACCATGTTACAGTTCTGTAGGTCAGTAGTCCACAGTGAGTATTCCTGGCTGCGCTCTTTCTAGGGGAGAATGTTGCTTTCCCTCTTCCATATTCTAGAAGCTGCCCACATTTGTTGGCTTGTGACCCTTTCCTCATCTTCAAAGCCAGAAAGGGAAGGTTGATTCCTTTTCATTGCATCTTTCTGATCCTTCTTCTGTGTTCACTTCTGCCTCTAATCACAGCTTGGGAAGATTCACCCCTTTAACAGCTCTTTGTGATCAGACTGAGCACAGCTAGATAATTTGGGATAATTTCCAAATCCCTAGGTCCTCAACCTTAATCATATCTGCAAAGTTCTCTTTGCCATGTGAGGCAGATGTACTCAGAGTTTCCAGAATTAGGATACGTGCATCTTGAGGGGTAGGGGCATTTTTCTCTCTACCACAGTGCTCTTCCCAGGCATTTAAGAGACCGTCAACATAGCAGCACCCTCCGCACCAACTATGGCTGGAATATTTGTTGTAATACAACAGCAGTGTTTTTAAGTGGGCCCCTCCCGTGAAAGTCTTCCATATACTCATTTGGTTAATTTTATTGATTGAGTGCCTTCATTATATTATCCCAAAATAGTTACTCTTGCATGTTCTAACAGATGCTAAATTTATAACTTACTGTAAAAAGCAAACCTTTACCCTCTTAAACGCTGGGATTTTTTCTTATAACTGTTTGCTGTGTCCAATTGAGCTGTTTTTCTACATGCTCTGAGTTTTGCTTGGAACACCCTGTCCTCTCTGTGGCTGATTCTGATTGGCCTACTATATCATATTTTCAAGATCACCTTTTCCAGGAAGCCTTCTCTGGCATCACAGTCTTATGTTAGAGGGCCTTGCTCTGCATTTCGTATGTAGTTTCTGTCAGAGAACTTATTTCACTCTATTATAATTGCTTGGTTCGTGTCCTGTCTCTTCTAATAACCTATAGACAGCTGGTGAGCAAGGGTTATCTTTTATCCCTCTATTCCCAGCATAGAGTACAGGGGATGGCACAGGGCTACTCTGAGTGTGACCTCCAGAGGCTGTTAGTCTGTGAAATGTTTGTGCTGGGGCATGATAAAATATGTTCAGAAATGGAGAGTACGTGTTTAGAAATCTTGCTGGCAATTTTGACAGACTAATTTTTTATCTATTGAATCTAATAATTTAAAAATGAGGATTTTTTTGTCTTTGTGTTTTTTTATTTTTTAGTTATTCACGCTTACTATATTTTGCAAGAGTATTGATTCAAGATAGGTGAGAAATTTTTAGATGAAAGTAAAACAACTGTTCTTTTTTTAGAGTTTGAGAAGCACATGCCTGGCCCATATTATAATAGATCCTCAATACATGTTTATCAATGGTTGAATGTATGAAGGCTTCTCCTCCTGTGATGTGCAGTCATGGATATTTTCTTCAGTTGTACTTTATTGAAGGCCCAGCCCCTGGGATCTCAGTTGGTTACAACCTTCATGGTAAACCCTGTAACCATGGCCACAGAGATTTCTGTCTCCTTGAATATTATCTTTCAGCCCTACCCAATTGCCATTCCTAGTACTATGGATTATCCTATATTTGTTTTTGGATATTTAATGCAAAATATATTAAGATTAGTGAGGCATCTTTCTATCTTCATTGCCAGAAATTACTGATAATATAATTTCTTGTCATTTCAAACCATGCTGTTATTACTTGCTATCATCCAAAATTTATTTTTCCCCTTCAGATATTATCCCTGAAAAATTAATTAGTTATTGTGCAAAGAGAAGACTTTAATGGTAGTCATAATCGACTGAATCCTTTTCCAAAATAAGAAAAGATTAGAGAAAGAAATAGATTAGAGGTCTTTTAAGCTAGACAGAAGGCTATCAGTGGCCCAATATTAAACTATCATGTCATAATATTTTGAGCATCAAGAAAGTCTAGTATCTTGAATGATAATCTGATAAATGGCTTTTTCTGTGCACATGCACATCATTCAGTCCTCAGCTATTCAGTGGTTGCCCCCAGTCTGCTGAGCACTGTGTTGCAGACTTGTAGGAACCACAGAGATGGCACAGCATGACCTCAGCCTCTGGAAAGAAAATATGCACAGACCATCAAAGAGGTCTCCCAACACAGGACACCCTTGATGTCCCTAATCAGAATTAACATGATAACTTAAGGAACTATATATTACAATACATATTCTAGGTCAACATACTTAAAGATTATAAGGAGGAAAATGTTTGTTTTATGTTTTTATGGGAAAAACATGACTGGTACTTTTAGAAAGGATAGTATGCAACACAGTTTTGTGTCTTTGACTATAATTTTGATGCAGAATTCTTTCCCATGCAGCATTCTTAGAATTATCTATAAAATCAAAATCTAAGGACACTTCCCAAGAAAGCTAAAAGAATGTTCTTTCCTAATGTTCCCCAATATAGACAGTTCCTACGAAAGGGTAAGGGATTGGATAGTTAATTAGGTACTCTGTAAAGTATCTGATATTTGTATTAATAATATCCAAGAGATGGATTATAGTCAAATGTAATTAAATTAACACATTAGGTCCTGAAATACCAACATTCACTTATATTGAGTAAAGATATATAAAGACATATGGGTGGTAATGTGTTAAATTAGGATTCCACAGACACTGAGCACATCCTCTATGTCAAGAACGTTTACAAAAGTCAAGATTATTATAAAATCTTGTAAGGGATTATGTATTAATAAACTTCAAGATTAGGAAAATGGCTTTCAACAAAAGCTTCAAAAGCTTATTTTTACTTTGCTAAGTATTTGTATGACCCTTATGGTTTTGGCCATAAATAAAACATGAAAAAAAGTACTTAAATCTTTTTGATCATATTACTTTAATTATAAATGATCTTCAGTATTATTTCTGTATCCTAGAATAATCTAGAATGCCAGTCAAAAATAGGAATATAGGTGTGGAATAGGGTCTGAGGTAAGGACTGAATTCCAGAATCTGCATTTTTAACAACTCCCCAGATTGTGTTATACTTACCAAGTAAGATGTCGTCTCTTACAGATCCTATGGGTCACTGGGATAAAAAGACCAAAAATATGTCTGCTGCCATTGAATGAGTTGATATAATGGAGTAGGTTTTTAGGGTAGTCCATTCAAGTTCTGTTATAAAAGCTTTCAAGTAAAACAAAAGCAGAGTAGGTTTATGCTTGGCAATAAATATGATTAAGCATGTGTACGACTTAAATGCTGAAAATCAAAAAAGGCATGACTGAGAGAAATTAAAGAAGACATAAATAAATGAGAAAGACCTAAATTCATGAATCAGAACACTCAATAAGATAAAGCTTTCCCCCAAATTGATCTATAGATTCAATGAGGTCAAAATCAAAATTCTAGCAAGCTGATTAAAATTCATAAGGAAATGGAAAAACTTAGAAGAACTGAAATAACTTTTAAAAAGGGCAGAGTTGGAGCACTTAAACTACCTGCCCTCTAGGATTATCATAAAAGTACCACAATCAAGCAGTAAGGTATAGAATCAAGGTCCAGACAGTTAGATCAAAGGAACAGAACAATGAGTCCAGAAATAGATCTACAATCCCAACTCAAAAGTGCAAAGGAAATGTAGTGAAGACAGGATAGTTTTTTCAACAAATGCCAGTGGTAATGGACAATTAGATGTTTCCATGAAAGAGAAAAGGAAGGGGAAAGAAAGGTAAGAAGGGGAAGGAAGCACTGTTGATCTATCACTTCACATCATATACAAAAGTTGACTGAAAATGAATCAAACACCTAAAAATGTTAAAACAATGGTTTTCTAGAAGGAAACATAGCAGAAAATCTTTATAACTTTAGGTATCTAATAATGTATAAAGAACTCTCAAAATTCAAAAGACTGACCATACCAAGTGTTGTTAGCAAGGTGTAGACTAGCAGGAACTCTCACATGCTGATCAAGAGAGTGTGAAATGGTTACAGCCACTTCGAGAAGTCAAGTTTGGTAGTTTTGTAAAAGTTGAAAATTTACCTACCATATGATGAGCAGTTCCACTCTTGTATGGAAATAAAAGCATATATGCCTACCACACGAATACTTGTACATGAACATTCTCAGCAGCTTTATATGTAATAGCCAATCACTGAAAACAAGCCACGTGTCGTCAGCAGATGATTAGCTAAGCAGGTAACTACATACAGTGAGCTGTGACCCAGCAATAAAAATAAAAAGGACAAAACAATTGGTGTGCACAACTACCTGGTGGATTTCACAACAGTTCTACTGAGGGAAGAAGCCAGATGATGAGAGAGAGAGACAGTGTGTGTGTGTGTTTTACCCGATGGTTGCATTTATACAAAGTTTTGGAAAATGCCAGCTACAGTGTGAGAGACTGAAGATCAGTGATTGTCTTTGTCTGGGGTGTGTGAGAGGGAGGACATGAGGAAGCTGTTAGGAGTGAGGAAACTTGGAGGTTTGTGCACAGGTTAGAACCTAGCCAGTTGTACACACTAAACTTGTGCCCATAATTTATGGCATACCAATTATAACTCAATAAATCTCCTAAAAGAAAGGAATTCATCATTTTTTTAAACTGGAGTTCATACGTGATTTTTTTTTCTTGAGTTTCATTTAACTGTTTGAAGCAGCCAGTGAATGACATGCACAGTGAGTCAGGAACGGTGCGAGGCAACTTATGTGTGCTATTTATTTAATTTTCATAATAACTTTACTTTTAAAGAAGAAAGTTAGCTATATTTTTTCTCCCTTTAGCATGAGGAAACTAGACACCAAAAGAATAACTAAGTTGCTCAGAGGCGTATTTACTAGTATGTGCAGTCTTAATTTGCAATTGTTTTCTAACATGCCATGAATTGTTTTTGAACTAAGAAATAGGCTTTCTGATAATTACCCATCTGTAGTTCAGTCAAAGAGAGATTCACTTTGTCTTTAAAAGTCTCTCCCCAAGATAGTTGTAGTGGAACAAAGTATGGTGTGGCGCTCACGCCTATAATCCTAGCTCTCTGGGAGGCCAAGGCAGTTAGATCACTTGAGCTCAGAAATTCGAGACCAGCCTAAGAGGGACACCCTGTCTCCACTGAAAAAAATAGAAAAACTAGCCAGGAGTGACGGCACCTGCCTATAGTCCCAGCTACTCGGGAGACTGAGACGAGGGGATCTCTTAAGCCCAGGAATTTGAGGTTGCTGTGAGCTAGGACGCCATGGCACTCTACCAAGGGTGACAGAGTAAGACTCTATCTCAAAAAAGAAAAAAAAGCATCTTCCATGTATCCAAACAGTGTTTTGGGAAGTATATATTTTATAATCACTTATTATTCCCCTCAAATCACCAACTTCAGTTAAAATTTAACAATACTGAGGGAAGCCAGGAAGTGTTGTATGATGTGGTCACCTTAAGAACTCTAGAATGAGAATGCCCTTTTCAAATATGGAAGCACAAAAGGGAAGATGATGAGCATTATCACCAGTGTTGTCCCATTTCACTGTGATAGAAACACCTTTTGTGGTTGTCCTCCCAAAGGGAAAGCACAGAAGTAAATGGGCAAGCAGACAGAAGAGCCAGTTGTAAACAATGACAACCAAGAAGCTGCAGAACCCACTGTGCTCTAAGCCACACCTAGAGTTTGTATGAATTTAGGATTATCAGCGCTCTTTGACTGAAATGCAAAAGATTAGCAAATAGAAAATTTTTATGAACAAAAAGAGACAAAGCTAATTTCTTTGCAGGAGAGACACTCACAAAGATTTTTCTGAGATTTTTCTTTTTTCTTTTTTTTTTTGTATCTCTCAAACATTATACATTTTATTTTTTTATTTTTTTAATTGTTTTTTATTAAATCATAACTGTTGAGATCCACTAAAGATCCAGGCCTTCCAGATGCCCGCCCACCTGTCCTGGCTTGCTCCTAGACCTTTCGAGGAAACAATAGTGATTCTTGGTTAAAAAAATGATATCTGCTTCTAATAACAAAATCAAAAGTTAATAAGACAATTATGAAACACAGCAGAAAGAGGAAAATGCCACTTGTATAAAAGGTTTTGAGTATTGCTCTTAATTTTAAGGACAGGAGAGATGCTAAAATATCACCATGTCAAAAGTTTTCTTCTATTTCCTTTTTAAATTTTGGGGGGTTTTGTTGTACTTACCATATTAAGACACTTGCAGCATTCTGTATTTATCCAAAGATAAAAATGATCTTATTGATCATAACTCTTAGAAATTATATTCTAAATTTTTTTCTCATGCAAAATTTAATTCCACTAAATTTACTTTTCCAAACTTGCACTAACACTCATGAACTGTACAGTGCTATGGGTCTCTTCACGAAATGTCACCTGGAAAAATGGTTACTACCTCTATTGTTGAGGACATCATTAAAAGAAGGAAGGTTAGCTCATAGATTTCAGAGTTGGGAAGAATTTTCAAATATATACACTTGAGATGACTTGAGAAATGGCTTGAGAAACAAACCCTAGACAGAATTAGAACCAAATTCAGGTTCCCAGAGTTTGTTAATCCATTACCTGCTTCATAGATGTATAGTTAAAAAAATAGGGGTCTGCTTATCAGAATTCTTTCTCCTACATATTCCAAATTATGGAAATTAAGAAAAAAAATTTATTTGGTGTTTTTCCTTCATGAGTTTTTTTTTTTGTTTTTGTTTTTTTTTTATTATTGAGGATTCATAGAGGGTACAAAGATCCAGATTATGCTAATTGCATTTGTCAGGCAAAGTCCCTCTTATAAATGTGTTCCTCCCTCAATAGGTATGCCAAACATCGTGACTCCCCACTCCCCTCTCTCCTTCCCTCTCTCCGCTCCCCCATTCTCCCACCCCCCACCATGTCATCATCAATTGTCCTCATATAAAAATTGAGTACATTGGAGTCTTCCTTCTCCAGTCTTGTGATGCTTTACTAAGAAGAATGAGTACTTTACTAAGGAGAGTACCACCTCCATCCAAGTTAGTACAAAAAATGTATAGTCTCCATCTTCTTTTTTTTTTTTTTTTTTTTTGTAAAGACAGACTCTCACTTTACCAACCTCGTTGGAGTGCCATGGCATCACACAGCTCACAGCAACCTCCAACTCCTGGGCCTAGGCGATTCTCTTGCCTCAGCCTCCCGAGTAGCTGGGACGACAGGTGCCCGCCACACATCATTGTGTTTAAGCAGCTCTAAACTAAATGCATGGCTTCCA
>CAUYRH010012660.1:0-45468 GCA_963574655.1 Perodicticus potto | reverse complement strand
GCAACCATTTAAATGATAGCATAAAAAAGTGATTATTGAAAAAGTTATACATTATAGAAAATAAAGTTTTATGATAAAATACCAAATAAAAATCTTCTCCAGTGCTCCAGTATTAGAAATACAAAGGACATACTTTCTTTTTTTTTTTTTTTTTTTTAATTATTTTTTATTGAGTCATAACTGTGTACAATGATTCAAGCTTGGAGTACAGTGTGCGGGCTTCCCATACAATTGGAGATATTTTTATCCACCTGATTAATGTGACATTCATGATATTTTCTCATTTACTATGTGAAAACAATTTTGATCCGTATTTAGAAGATTTCTCCTGACCCTTCACATATGCACCACAAGTGTGATCTCAGGACATACTTTCAATTGTTGTCAAGGGGCATCTAGAGCTGTGCACATTTGTGTCTTCTGCCTGCTCGGTCCTGGCTGCTGCATATACTCCTGTGTTATCTTCTATTTCAAAGCCTTTTAAGTATTACAGGGATTTATTCAAAAAGTATTGGCATTGTTTCAACAAAAATTGTCTAACATTAATAAAATAGTCACATTATGAAATAAACATCTCTGAATTTGGTTTCAATGCTAGAATTTGAACTGTAAATTCAAGTGCCGCCTTACTCTAAAAATATTTAACATAAAATTTAAATTACAAAACAGTGTTATATGTGCACATTACACTCCTATTCTACCCTTATTTTCAGGTCACAATTTGCTGCTGAACTGACAGCCAACTTCTACACATAGTAGTATTGGTAAGGAGGGGAGGTCACATTATCAGGATTCCTGATGTTTATAAACATGGCAAACGGATCATTCATTCCATAACTGTGATAATATTTTGAATTACACTTAGCAAGAAGCCTATACTAAAGAACCTTCTTATGGATTTTTGATTATAACCAGAAATTATAAGATACTACAAAGAATCAATCTGAAAAATAGAAAAAAAGGGGAGGGGGCTGTGAAAAGGGTGAGTTTTTCTAATTACGTTACTTCTCAATTCACATTTTTATTTTTATTTTTTTCCCAGTCACCTCCTAACTAGTACCATTACTTCTGCTCTTGCTTTCCTTAAATCTCTTCTTCACATAGGATCCAGAATGAAATTTGGAAAAATAAACCAGCTCATGGTCTCCTTTGCTTAAAGCCCTTCTGTGGCTTACCATTGTAAATAGCATTTAATCCGAACTCTTTACCAAAAAATGTGCAAGTCCTACATGATCTGATCCCCACTAATCTTTCTTTCTTTTTTTTTTTAATTATCTTTTTTGTTTGGGCTTCACTGAAGGGTACAAAGAATTAGGTTACACTAATTGCATTTTTTGATAAAATCTCACATACTTGTGTCCTGCCCCCACGTGGTGTGCCATACACCATGATCCCCTAACCCCTCCTTCTTGCTCTCTCCCCACTTGCTCATTCCCCTACCCCCCCCCCACCTTGTATTAGCTTATCTACTGCCTTCATAGTAGAATAGACTACTTTGGATTCTTGCTTCCCATTCTTGTGATGCTTTACTTAAGAAGACTGTGTTCTTGTAGCCCAATTCATAATTGCTAAGTCATGGAAGAAGCCCAAGTGCCCTTTGACCCACAAATGGATTAATAAATTGTGGTACATGTATACCATGGAATATTACACAGTCTTAAAGAAAGATGGAGACTTTACCTCTTTCATGTTTACATGGATGGAGCTGGAACATATTCTACTTAGCAAAGTATCTCAAGAATGGAAGAAAAAGTACTCAGCCCTACTATGAAGCTAATTTATAGCTCTCATATGAAGGCTATAACCCAACAATAGCACAAGAATATGGGGAAAAGGGGTAAAGGATGGGATGGGGGGGTGAGGTTGGGGTTGAGGGAGGGTAATTGGTGGGGCCACATCTATAGTGCATCTTAGAAGGGTACAGGTGAACCTTACTAAATGCAGAATACAAATGTCTTCATACAATAACTAAGAAAATGCCACGAAGGCTATGTTAATCAGTTTGATAGTTCAGATTGTATATGAAACCAGCACATTGTACCCCTTAATTGCACTAATGTACACAGCTATGATTTAATAATAAAAACAATTTAAAAAAAAGAACAATCATGAAGACCCAGAGCCACCCCTTAAAAAAGAAAAAAAAGAAAAAAAGACTGTGTTCCACCTCCATTCAGGTTAATACAAAAGATGTGAAGTCTCCATCTTTTTTAGTGGCTGAACAGTATTCCATAGCATAAGTATACCACAGCTTGTTAATCCATTCCTGGGTTGGTGGGCATTTAGGCTGTTTCACATTTTGGTGATTGTACATTGAGCTGCAATAAACAGTCTAGTGCAAATGTCCTTATGATAAAAGGCCTTTTTTTCCCTTTGGGTAGATGCCTAGCAATGGGCTTGCAGGATCAAATGGGAGGTCTAGCCTGAGTTCTTTGAGGGTTCTTCATACTTCCTTCCAAAAAAGTTGTATTAGTTTGCAGTCCCACCAGTGGTCTAAAAGTGTTTCCTTCTTTCCACATCCACACCAACATCTGCAGCTTTGAGACTTAGTGATGTGGACCATTCTCACTGGGGTTAGTTGATATCTCAGGGTGGTTTTGATTTGCATTTCTTTAATGATTAGGGTTGATGAGCACTTTTTCATATGTTTGTTAGCCATTTGTCTGTCTTCTTTAGAGAAGATTCTGTTCATCTCTCTTGCCCAGTGATATATGGTGCTGTTGGGTCTTTTTTGTTGTTGATAATTTGAGTTCTCTATAGATCCAAACTAGCAAGCTTTTATACGATTCATAATATGCAAATATTTTTTCTCATTCTGAAGGTTTTCTGTTTTCATTGGTTGTGTTTCCTTAGCTGTGCAGAAGCTTTTCATTTTGATTAAGTCCCATTTATTTCTTTTCATTGTTGTTGCAGAGGCCACAGAAGTCATCTTCATAAAATCTTTCTCCGGACCAATAGCTTCAAGTGTTTTCCCCACACTTTCTTCAAGGATTTTTATTGTTTCGTGCCTTAGATTTAAATCTTTTATCCCTCTTGAACCAATATTTGTAAGTGGTGAGAGGTTCAGGTCCAGTTTCAGTCTTTTACCTGTGGTTATCCAAATCTCCTAGCACCATTTATTGAATAGGGATTCTTTTCCCCAGTGTATGTTCTTGTTTGATTTATCAAAGGTCTGGTGGCTATAAGAGGTTAGTTGCATCTCATGGTTTTCTATTTGGTTCCAAATGTCAATGTCTCTATTTTAGTGCCAATACGATGCTGTTTTTTGTTGTTGTTGTTGTTGTTGTTTGTTTGTTTTTTGAGACAGAGCCTCAAGCTGTCACCCTGGATAGAGTACTGTTGCATCACAGCTCACAGCAACCCCCAATTCCTGGACTCAAGGGAGTCTCTTGCCTCCACCTCCCAAGTAGCTGGGACTACAGGCGCCCACCACAAAGCCCGGCCATTTATTGGTTGCAGCCATCATTGTTGTTTGGTGGTCCTGGGCTGGATTTGGACCCACCAGCTCAGGTGTACATGGCTGGTGCTTTAGCCCATTGAGCCACAGGCGCCAAGCCAATATGATGCTGTTTTGATCATTATGGCCTTGTAGTATAGCCAAAGTCTGGTAGGGTGATAGCCCAGGCTTTGTTTTTGTCACTAAGAATTGTCTTGGTTATAAGAGGTTTCTTATGGTTCCATACAAATCAAAAATTATTTTTTCCAAATCTTGGAAGTATGTTGATGGTATTTGGATGTGGATTGCATTGAATCTGTAGATTGCTTTGAGCAATATGGACATTTTAATAATGTTGATTCTTCCCAGCTATGAGCATGGTATGTTCCTCCATTTGTTAATATGTTCTGCTATTTCTTTTCTTAAGGTTTTGTAATTTTCTTTTTAGAGGTTCTTCACCTCTTTTGTTAGGTATATTCCTAGGTATTTCATTTTTTCTGAAGCTACTGTGAAGGGAATTGTATCCTTGAATATCTTCTCATCTTGGTTGTTATTGCCATGTACAAAGACTACTGATTTGTGGACATTGTTCATATCCTGAGACATTGCATATTTTTAATCACTTCCAGGAATCTTGTGGTTGAGTCCTTGGGGTCCTCTAAATATAAGATCATATCGTCAACAAAGAGGAAAGTTTGACCTCCTCTGTTTCCATTTGGATGTCCTTCATTTCCTTCTCTTGCTTGATTGTATTAGCTAGAACTTCTAGAACTATGTTGAATAATAGTGGCAATAGTGGACATCCTTGTCTGGTTTCAGTTTTAAGTGGAAAAGTTTTCAGTTTTACTCCATTCATTATAATATCACCCGTGCATTTTTTACCATCCATTTGTAGATGGCTTATATCAGATTCAGAAATGCAATAGCTACACCCTAAATTCCTAACTGTTCTAATCAGAAAAGGATGCTGTATTTTATTAAATACTGTTTCTGCATCTATTGAGAGGATCATATCTTCTTTATTTTTGCTTCTGCTGATATGGTGAATTACGTTAAACTAGCCTTGCATTCCTGGGATGAAACCTACTTGATTGTGATGAATGATTTTTTTGTTGTTGTTGCAGTTTTTGGCCAGGGCTGGGTGTGAACCCACCACCTCCGGTATATGGGGCTAGTGCCCTACTCCTTGAGCTATAGGCACCACCCATGATGAATAATTTGTTAATGTGTAGCTATAATCTATTGGCTAGGATTTTATTGAGAATATTTGCATCTATATGGGCATTAGTGAAATTGGCCTGAAATTTTTCTGTTTAGTTGATTTTTTTTTTGCTGGTTTTAGTGTCAAGGTGATGCTTGCTTTGTAGAATGTATTGAGGAAGGTTCTTTCTTTCTCAATTTTTTGGAATAATTTCTGTAGTGTGGGTGGGTATAAGTTCTTCTTTGAAGGTTTGATAGAATTCTGGGGTGAAGTCATCTGGACCAGAGCATTTTTTTGTTGGGAGATTTTTTGTTGTTTCTTCAATCTCAGTTCCTAAAATCTGCCTGTTCAAGAGAACTCCTCATTATTTACTCCTCATTAAGTCTAGGGAGAGTATGAAATTCCAGGTATTGATCCATTTCCTTCACATTGTCAAATTTCTGGGCATAGAGTTTCTGGTAGTACTCATAGATGATCTCTGGTATCTCTGTGGCATCTGGTATTATTTCCCTTTTATCATTTCTTGTTGAGGTTATTAGAGATTTTACTTTTCTGTTTCTAGTTAATCTGGTCAAACATTTGTTGATTTTACTTATCTTTCTGAAAAACCAACTTTTTGTTTCACTAATTTTCTGGATGATCCTTTTGTTTTCACTTTCATTAGTCTGTGGTTTAATTTTGGTTATTTACTTTCTTCTGCTGGGTTTGGGATTAGATTGCTCTGTTTTTTTCAATTCCATAAAATAGTTCATAAGTTTGCTAGTGTGCCCTCTTTTTCTGTTTTTCTCATGTAGATATCTAATGTGATACATTTCCCTCTTAAGACTGCTTTTGATGTGTCCCTCAGGTTTTGGTAACTTGTGCCTTCATTGTTGTTATGTTTGAGGAATTTGACAATTACTCTTTTCTCTCATCTTGAACCCAACTATCATTCAGCATAAGTTTGTTTCATTTCCATGTCTTTGTGTGTGAATGAATGTTTTTGTTGGAGTTGACTTCCATCTTTATTGCCTCGTGGTCTGAGAAGATATATGGTCTGAGAAGATATACAGTATAGTTTCTATTCTTTTAATTTTGCTAAGGTTTTATTTGTATCTTAGAATGTGGCCAGTTTTGGAGTACTTACCATGATCTGACAAGAAAAATATATATTCTTTAGCTTTGAGATGGTATGTTCTGCATATGTCTATTAATCCCATTTTTTCTGGGGTCACATTTAAGTCCCTTGTATCTGTTCAGTTTCTGTTTAGAGGATCTGTCCAGTTCTGTCAGATGGTTGTTAAAGTCCCTGACTACTATGGTGTTATGGGATATTATATAGCTCAGACCCATCAAGGTCTGTTTCATAAATCTGGGAGCATTTAAGTTGGGTGCATAAATAATTAAAATTGTAATGTCTTCTTATTGTATTGCTCCTTTGACCAGTATAAAGTATCCATCTTTGTTTTTTTTAACTTTAGTTGCTTGAAATCCTCTTGTATTTGAAAATAAGATTGTAAGCCCTCCTTTCTTCTGATTTCCATTTGCTTGAAATACTGTTTTCCATCCCTTAACCCTGAATCTTGATTTGTCCTTCAAGGCTAGGTGTGAGACAGAACATGGATGGCTTGTGCTTTCTTATCCAATCAGCCAGGCTGTGCCTCTTCAGTGCGAAATTCACCCCTTTGACATTTATTGAGAGAATTGATAAGTGTGGTGGAGTTATTTTCATTTTATTTTGTGAAAGTCCATTGTGTAGTTTTATCTTTGAGCCATTGTGGAAGTTTTGACCTTTAGTTCCTTAGTGTTTTCTTTGCTGGTGGTCTGCTGTGGTGGTCAGTGTTAAGAATAGGTCTCAGTATTTCCTGTAGAACTGGTTTTGTTGTGGCAAATTTCCTCAATTTTCCTCCACAAAATATTTGACTTCTCCATCAATTTGAAACTTAGTTTAGCAGGACACAGAATTCTAGGCTGAAAATTGTTTTGTTTTAGAATGTTGAAAGTGTTTTTCTGGCTTGGAAGGTTTCAGTGAATAGTCTGCTATCATCCTAATGTCTCTGCCTCTGTAGGTCAGTTGATGCTTACTCCTGGCTGCTTGCAGAATTTTTATTTTATCTTGACTTTGGACAGGTTCATTACAATGTGTCTTGGAGAGACTCTGAGTTGAGATGACCTGTGGTTCAATATCCATCAGAAAGGAGTGTGTTGGGGTGTTTAGTAAAACTTCAGAAGTTTTCATATATGATAGTCTCCAGTATGGTTTCCATTTCTTTGGGACAATTTTCTTCCCCTTCAGGAATCCATATTATTTGTATGTTTGAATGCTTCATGGAGTCTTGTATTTCTCTAAGCACCTGCTCTGTTTTCTCTCACTTCTTTTCTGCCTCTTTAACTACCTGACTTAACTTGGGAACTTTACCCTCTAAATCTGAGGTTCTTCCTTCTCTCTGATCTCACCTATTTTTGATACTTTCTACTTCATCTTTATATTCCCTGATTGTCTCATTGTTCATTTCCTTAAGCTCCGCTATATCCTTTCTATATTCTACACATCTCTTGTCTGACTTTTGGTTCTGCCTTTCCATTTTCCCGTCCATTCCTTTTATTGTCTTTATCATCCATATTTTCAATTCCCTTTCTGTCAAGTCTATTCATTCTTTATAGGTGGAATCTTCTACAGTAGCTGCCTTATGGTCCCTTGGAGAAGTTCCTCTGTTTTGGTTTTTTGTGTTGCCTGAATTTTTCTGTAGGTTCTTTCTCAGATGTTGTTTCTTCTTATTCACCTCCTTGTCCTCCTTTTTCCTTCTCACTGTCTCCATTGCTTCACACAGAAGTCCTTCCTCTTGATGACAGTATGTTGAAATATGTTCCCAGGACACCAGGTGGCACTGTGGTTTTTTTAGGAGACAGAGAGAACAGCCAGCAACCCTTGTGGTCCTTATCCAAACTTAGTTGCCTTTGGTGATCACCTGATTGTTTCCTCAGCATTCAGACCCTGCCAACTTTAACTTGGGGATCTTAAAGTTAACAAGAATCCTTCAGGGATAGGTCTCACAATGCCCCAGAGTCCAGTTCCTGTGGTATATAGGAGTCCCTCAGCTTGTCTCAAGAGTAGAGTTCTGATCCCAGCAGGTGGAATTAAGATGGTGCCTTAGCCCCCTGATAATACCTCATGACCTTCCCACAATGGCAGACCTTCTCAATATAGCTGCCTTGCCAGCCACCCAACCTATGGCAAATCCAGTACAATCAGCATTCAAATCTGATAGCTGTATACCAGTTGAGTCTGCCCACTCTTCCAAGCTTTCCACTTAATGCACAGCTTCCCTTAACTGCAAACTCTGGAAAGACTTCTTCCCATCCTGGGCCTCTATGTGGGGGGGCCAACTGATCCCAGCTGGTCACAATCACTTGCCTAATTCATCATATTTCCACTAATTCATCATATTTCCACCACTCTGAATCATACGCTGTATCCAGCTCACCACCTCCTTACTGTGTTCCTTGATCTATGACTCCAAGTAAGGTCCCTGCAGTAGGTATGGCTGGGTTCTCAACTTTTCCCCAGTTATTCTAGGAGCTCTCAGTGAATGATCCTTCTGGTCCACTATCTTGCCTGCCCTATCCCCATGAATTATTTTTATGAAAATAGTATTATGTTTATAGAATTCCTATTAAAAATTTGTCATCCAGATGCAGAATACCATTTATATATTGTATGCTCAGTAACAGTGTTGGAAGAGTTGAGACACCTGTATTTTTCTTCGATTTCCCTAACAATTAATGAAGAAGCTGCTTAACCTCTCTATAAACTCTGTAACTAGAGTTTTGTAGACAGAAAATGAGAAGTCTGTGCTGGATTACAATCAACTTTATGTTTATGCTTATTAAATTTATATTTTTTGATAGTTATAACTTACTGTTGTTGGAAAGAAAAAAGAGATACATTAATTTGGAGTTTTTGTGCATTATTGACAAAGGTAGAATAAGCAAGTTAGAAAAAAAACCGTGGAAGGAATTACTTCATGAAATTTAATGATATATATTAAAAAATAATGCATGATTACTAACCTTAGCCCTGGATTTATTCACTTTGGTGAACTTTGAATGTATCATTCAAAATAGTATAAATACTTTTAAAAGGTATTTATTTATAGGTGGCTTATGCATATAAAATATGACTAGAAAACAAACGAAAAGTAGGTGAGAAAGAATAAAGGTAGGATAGGGCCTTAAATAGTGCAGGGACGAGGCTAATATAAAATGATGTTTGACAGAAGTTTACATTTTTGGTGGGTCTGGGTACCAAACGTGCTTCTAAACTTTTCAGCAGCAAGTCAGAAACAGAAATTTGATTAGTTACAAAGTTCTTGGTGCCTTTGAGATAAAAGTAACCTGTGATTCTGATGATACTAAACTTCTTTGTCTTTATAGAAAAGGGCAGTGAGTAATACAATCAACTAATTCTCAAAAGCAGCCCATTAAGTAGATGTACTGCCTCCTTCCATTGGACTATCTTTACTTTTAGAGTTTCTTGGGGACCTGTGTGTGTCTCTCTCTCTTTTTAATGTAGCTATACCAACTAATACATATGTATTTCACTCAGGCCCAAGCAGTATGAGGAGGCTCAAAAATTAAGTATAGTTATTGAAGAGTTTTGATTAACTTATTTAACACATTTTTGTGTAGTGCCTACTATGTTTAAAATTCTACATTAAGCACCATATGGGATTCAGCGATGGATAATATGAAGTCTTCCCTCAATGTGCTATCACTAATCATCATACTAGGTAAACTATAGTTCATAACTAGACACATACAACTACGGAGGCTTTCAGATGACCAAAGGCTACCTGTGGCTGGGTGGCTGAGAATTCAGGAGATGGCGTAGCAAAGACAGAATGGGACCAGGGATAAGAGGCTCTGGAATAGGAACAAAAATTGCTCCCTTAAACAAATAAATAAATGAGCAATATAAATAGAACTGAGTTATAAAGTAAGTAGTCTGATAGGAGAAATAGGGAAAGATATCAGAAATTGGAAAAACAAGTATATGGCTATTTAAATAGTGTGAGAGTAAATGAGGCCCAGCTTAACTTAGCATTAAAAGAAATACTAAGGAGAGGATAAAGCAAAGCTTATTACAGAAGTGGAAACTGCAGGTTTTAGCAACTGATTGTATGAAGGGTGCAAAGGTATGAAAACATTCATTTTGCTTTTGGTGTCTGGGGAGGCACTGGCACCCATAGCCTCCCTCTTTTATAGAAGAAAAATTTCCTGTCTCATGGATTGTGCTCAAGATCCCTTCACAAGCTACACATCCCAATCTTTCTGTTTTGTTTTTTTTTAAACTCATAGACTGCTTTTGAGATTATAATCTGAAGCTAGAATTGCTCATCACAGATCTCAAATTGTAGGACACAAGCAAGTCACTCCATCTCTGCAAATGTGGAGTAGTAAAGAAAAATGTAGAATAGTAGAATACAAAAGAAAGCAGTTATTTTGGGCGTGGAGGTTATATCAGATTGCCCAGAGGGTTACAGGAGTTGACATTGCCCCCAAACAAATTAAACATCCAAGAGAAATTTCCCCATGACACTAAATGTTGCTGCTCTATTGCAGTCAGTTTATAGCTGGAATATTTGGACAACCTTTATTTAATCACTTAATTTTTTAGTAAATATTTATCAAATGTCTACACATTACTAGATATTGTGAATGAAGAGGAAAGGAAAATGCAAGATTTCCATTTGCCATGCTACTCCAGGCAGTTATCAATGCCAGATGAAGACACTTATACTTTGTTAAATATGCATATATAACTTAATGGAGATTTTTAGCTGAGAGAACAACTATACTACAGAGAAAGCAAAAACTCACATCTCTGTCTAATGGATCAGTAGGAAGAGCCTAGAAGTGGGGATGCCAATGGTGACAGAAGAAGCAGATGCAGAACCTGACCTGGGAAGGTGGCAGTGACAAAGGAATGAGAAGACAGATGTGGAGACATTGCCAACATAAGGTAGACTTGTCCTGTTGACTTATTGCATATGAAAAGTAAGAAAGAGGAGTGAAGAATAAATTCAAAGTGTTGAGCCTTGATGAAGGTAACACCTTAACATAAGTTAGTGAAGTAGAGAAGCTGGTGGGTGGGGTGAGGCTGTGATTTGAATACATGCTTCTTCCAAAACTTATATTGAAACTTAATCCCCAGTGTGGCAATACTGAAGAGGTGATCGGGTAAAGCGGGCTCTCCTCTCAGGAATGAGTTAATCCATTCATAGATCCATAGGTTAATGAATTAATGCATTAATGGCTTATCTTGGGAATGGGATTGGTGTCTTTATAAGAAGAGGAAGAAAGACCACTCATGTTTAGCCCCTTCACCATGTGATGCGTGTACTACCTCAGGACTCTGCAGAGAGTCCGCAGCAGCAAGAAGGCCCTTTCCAGATGCAGCCCCTCAACCTTGGACTTCATACCCTTCATAGGTGTAAGAAATAAATTCCTCTTCTTTATAAATCAGAAAGTTTCAAGTACTTTGTTATAAGCAACAAAAAAATGGACTAAGACAGGTAGAAGAGTGTTTTCAGTATGAAATGCCACCTTGACCTGCAGGTAAAAAGAAGAGAGTATGAATGAATGAAATTGTAAAAGAATAGAGTATAGTGAAGAAAGAGAAGTTTCTAGGTTTATTTTTTAGTGTTATTAAGAGAAAAGAATGGGAGGCCAAGATGGGTAGATTTCTTGAGCTCTGGAGTTAGAGACCAGCCTGAGCAAGAGTGGGACCTCTGTCTCTACCAAAAAAAAAGAAAAAAAAGAAAAGACAGGAAAGAAGAAGCTCCACAGGATCTGAAGTAGCAGCAGTCAGAGGATAAAAACAGAATTATGAATGTTGAAAGGGGAGGTAGCTGAAGTCTGCTGCCAATAATACCCAATGCTTCCAGGGCATCAAAGATGATGAAGACTAAACATGACTATTATGGGACCATGGTTGATCTCCGTTATGGGACGGGAGCAGAAAGTAGATTTCTAGGATTAGGAAGAGTCAAGAAGTAGACGCTCTGAGTGCTGATTATTATTTTTTTGAGAGGGTTGGTGGAGGAATAAAGGAATCAAGTCGAGTGAGTAGGGAAAGTTAATTTTTAAGGTATGTGGGTGGGTGCTGGGAATAAATGTTTAAAATTGAAAAACACTGTATGAAGAAATTGTTTCTGCATATGCTGCACATACTAAATATAGTGGACAGAAAAGACGTCACAAAAATTTCATTACTTTTCATTGATATTATTATATTTACATTCAAAAGAAGTCAGTGTAAGTAGATGATTGCTAAATTGCAGTCTTTCTGACATTGAGATTTTAAACAATAAATAGGCAATTGAGTCCTCGATGAAGTTAAATTTCTCCATACACCAATTATTGAATTGTAAATGTAGAGACTTTCACATTATAATTGGTAGACACTTTTATAAACAGATAAAGATGATAAGGTTATTCTAAAAAAAGAGATTAATGGGTTCATTCCTATTTTTAAATGGAAGGGATTATAAGCAAAAGAAAGCAAAGGGAAAAGAAATTGAAATTGTTCAATTTTTGACTATAGTATCATATAAAAATGTGAGGAATTTGAATGATCAGGATTTGTAAGGTATGCTAGGAAAAACATTGTGTAATGTGAAAATAGAAAGAAAATTTGTAAAACTTGTAAGTGACTAGTTAGACTGTGAAAGTAGCATGAGTTGCTAGAAATTCAAAGTGAATTCGAAACAATGCCACAGGAAAAAAAAAAGTAGACTCATTTTAGTACGTTAACAAGACCAGACCTGGAACAATGCATTCAATGGGGGATACCTCAAACAAAAATGAGCATCTAGGGAATTGGAAATAGCACAGAAACAAGGAATAAGAATGATTGCACTTGGAGAGACTGAAGTGCAAAAAGAATAAGAGACTTCATATTTCTTTAACGTGGCTAACATATAACTTAAAAGTCGGCAGCATATCTGTTTATAAACATCTGAAGGTTGAAGGCATACATGGAAGATAGAACACAATTGCCTAATAATGATATAAAGAGATTTAACTTGAGAAAAAGAATTTGAAGAAAAAATTTGAAAGTAAATATAATTAAATTGTCTCAGAAATATGTGCATAATCTGCCAAGAAAGAGAATTTTAGCCAAGAGCCTAGGAGAAAGACCCAACAGATCCTTGTAGATATAATTTCGTCATTTTTACAAATTAGTAGAAACCTTTTTAACTTTGATCTCAGAAAAGTGTTCTTATTTCTACTCTTTAAAAAACCAACAGCATAAGACTTTAGATTCTTGGGCACTTGTGTCTTATCCTCACTGGTTTTTGTATTTTGTCATTGGTAACAGATTCAAGGAGTGTTCAACCTTGTTCATATCCAGGCTGTATTTTATTTTATTTTATTTTATTTTTTGAGACAGAGCCTCAAGCTGTCACCCTGGGTAGAGTGCCATGGAATCACAGCTCACAGCAACCTCCAACTCTTGGCCTCAAGTGATTCTCCTGTCTCTGCCTCCCAAGTAGCTGGGACTACAGGTGCCCACCACAATGCCCGACTATTTTTTGGTTGCAGCCATCATTGTTGTTTGGCGGCCCGGGCTGGATTCAAACTTACCAGCTCAGGTGTATGTGGCCGGTGCCTTAGCCACTTGAGCCACAGGTGCCAAGCCCAGGCTGTACTTTAATGTTCCATTCTTCTGAAACTCAAATGGTTTGGCTTAGAATTTACTAAAAAGCAATCACATAAGTGTATTTTTTTTTAAAAAACTGTATAAATTTCTAGCTGGAATTCAAAGTTACAATAAAAAGGTGCTCAAGTAATTTATTTTGAAACCATTTTGACAAACATCCACATTTTGGGAAATGTAGCATCTTATTCTATTTGTTTTTAAGCCTGAAAATATGTTCTTACTAAAGTGATAGCACAGTTTTTTCTTTAAAGTTACTTGTAAATGAAATTAAAACAAAAATTACGTTTTGGGTTATGAGCTCCTAGAGGGCTTTGTTTAATTTGACTTACACAAGCTCCATGCCAAAACACCGCCATACACATCTGAAAAATAAACAAATTGGAAATGGTAACAGAGACATCCTATCCCAAAGGGATTGGTTAAGGGAACTGCTAGTAAGTAAAACTGTATTTCTAGTGATTTTCATTAAGAAGTCACATTTTCCCCCTCTTCTCCTCCCTGCAACAAACATCCTTCCTCAGATTGAGTTGAGATATTCTGAGAGCCTGATTCACATCATGTAGGACCAGCTAGTGTTTCTGAATTACTTCCAGAATTTGGCAGCAGGTTTTGAACTTCAGAATTCCCCGACGTGTCCCTTCTGATTCTTTGAGTTTTCCCCATTGTTCTACTTTTCCTCTCTTCAGCTTTCCCTTGTAGCAACTTTGGTTGCAGTACCATACCGGGCCAATAGATGCCGGGCTGGTGGGTAGGGGGTAATAGATAGCTGGTGCAATCTTCCCAGAAAGTCGTTTTCCTTTTTAATTGTGTATTTATGAATTGTTTGCATTTTGCCCCAAGATAGCAAATAAAACAATAAAAATACATAAATTTTGGGAAGATGCCTCAGCTTCAGAGTCTTCAAGAATATTTTAGGCAAGGACAGCATAACTTAATAAGCACAGAATCTAAAAAACAGTGTCTAAGGTAACTTGGACTCAATATTTTCAGAAAGAGACTTGTAAATATACTTTTGAGAGCCTGAGGGACACATGGAATGCAATTATTTGAACCGATGTTTCTCAAACTGATAAGTGAGATAATTTTAGGTGATCCAGGAGAAATACCTTATTTCTACAACATAGGCTCATTTGCAAGATTATCTGTGCATGGGAAGTTAAATTGGTTTTCCATTTATGGTAGTTAAAAAAGTTTCCTTTACAGAATAAATTTATTTAATATAAATAGATTATTTAAAGATACATGATAAGTCAATAACATAAGTGACATAGCTATAATTATAAAAGTGGTCTTCAATAGAAATGCTGGAAATAATGTCTTGCTTTAACAAACAATACCCATTTGCTTCTATACTTTTAAAATTCTTTGCTTCTTATGTCTAACTTCCTATTTCAAATGTGGACTGAAAATGTGACATTTTGCTTCACTCCTAATGGCATGTAACATACATATTTAAGACAACTGTTAGAAAGGAGAAATAAGAATTAAAATAACTAACAGTCATACAATGCTGGGATATTTTGATAATTTCTGTAAATGCATTCTTACGTAGATGTATAGAAACTATGTGAGAGCTAAGTAACCTTAAAAACTAACTCAGTGTTACTGACAATCTGATTTATACGAGAGCAAAGATGTATGCTAATAAAAACTATATTTACATTAGCAAAATATGTGCCAAAGTATGAATTTTAATTTTATCTAAATTATGCATCTCCTCACCCTTATTAAGTGATAAAAGTAGCACCTACCATTGTTTACCAAATGAAATTCAAAAATTTGCGGCCTTAGGAAGAGAGCACTGTCCTTAATTCTCGTGATATTAGAGAACATTTTTAGACACTATGATTCACAAAACATTTAAATTGTGTATTTGGCCTAATGTATACACTGTGTTAAAAATAATTGCTATTTTTTCCAATTGCAACAATTAATTATAGTCTCACAGTTTCAGGCTTACATAAGGACTGGTTTGAACCTCAGTTCTGCCATTTACTAGGCAGCTGCTAAAAATTCTTATTTTTCCCACATGTAAAATGTAGACAATAAGATCTGCAAAATTAATTAAATCTTCCCATTGATATTTTTCTCTCAAGTGTATATTAACTGGCATTCCTCTTTAGGCCAGAATGTGCTCTAGACCGGGTTCCAAATCTTCTTTGTGCCAAACTCACTGCCAGAAGCCTTTCTACCTTGAGAACCAGAAAAGGAAACATCATACACTCTCTAAAATAAATCTGTAGGAAAGAACACCCAGTAAAAGCGATGAGAGCAGCAGTGACTCCCTTTATCATTTTAAATTTACAACCTTGCCTTTTCTATTGACTCTTAATCTTTGTAGATTAACAATTAACAATTAACAATGTCTCCCTATGTTAAAAAATACATTGTAGCTGTAAGTACTCAGTATTGGTTTTGCTCTTGATCTAGACAGTGCTCCTGCCAGTTGCCTAAGACCGAGCTGAAGAAGATGAAATCTTTCTGTGGACTTCTCTCAGAAGATAATTTAATTGATAATATATTAAAACCTCTGTGAATGGCAATAATTTCTCCAGGTTAATTTGTAATCTCTCGGGCCTCGTCTAAGGCAATGTTGGGGCTGCTTGTTGAATCACAGGCTTTGTTTAGAGACCCCTGGCTTTGCCTTTGGGGAAATTACTCAGGTTTCTTGGAGATTCGGTTTGCTCATCTTTTATACTGGCTTGATGTTAATAGTAATGACCACCAGAACGTTGTCACGAAAATTAAATGAGCTCCCATGCCATAAGTGACCTATACAAAGACAATAAATTCACAGTAAATTAAAACACTTGTTAGTGTGAGAACAAAGACAATAGGTTTTAGGAAAAGGTGACTAAAGGGATGCGAAATTTATGGATTGTATTTTATGCTAGCTCGCCTTGGCTCCTTGTTGTGACATACACCCGTGTGCATATCGAATATGACATCCTAGGTAAGCGCATACTGCATGCGCAGAAGGCTCAGGCGTGAATGTCATTTCAGCAATGTGCCAAGGGAAGCTCTGACGCTGCCTTGGAAGTCCGTGGTTGCTGCTTGACCTTTGGGTGTCTGGGAGGGATGCCTATACCTGCACCCAGTGCTGGAAGGGGCCCAGGCCCTTCCCAGCACAGCCTATCCCTAGCCTGCTCGCTCCTTCACAGCATACATCACCACGGAAAAGGGTATTTCCCCTGGTCAGAGAAAGCGCCCCTGTCTGGCCTGGGTTGGTTTTTGTTTTACGTTGTTGCAAGTAGGTGAAGTCCTTCTGTGTCCTCCCTTGGGGTAAGTGGAAAGGAGTCCAGCAGGGGGCCCGCCGTGGCCTACTCTGGGGAACCCGGGAGCGGGAGAATTTCAGGCAACGCTGAGGGCTGCCCCACAGAAGCAGGTGGGGACCGACAGTAGTGGTTCCCTCGCGCAGACAGCGGAGCGCGGCCACGGGTCCCTCCCCTCCGCCTGGAGTCTGCAGCGGCCCGCGGCCGGCCGGGTGGGGGCGGGGGGCGGCGCGGAGGGCGCGGGGATTACCGCGGCGCCACTGGGTACGCCCAGGGCCCGAGGCCCCCGGCGGTCCCCACGCGAGACGGCTAACGATGACAATAGGCAGTCGCCAAGGTTGAATAAAAAGGAGTTGATCTGCCGCCCCCCGCCACCCCTCCACTTCCCCGGGAACCCGGCCCGAGGCCCCCGGTGGCCTCCTGAGCCCGCAGTAGCGGGCTGCGACGTCCCCCCCGCCCCACCTCTGCGCGCAAGTGCGAGGCTGCCCGCAGCGCGGCGCACGCTCCGGGCGCTCCCGGCTTCCGCGCAAAACTTCCATCCTGTCCACGTGAAGTTGTCGCTCCTTTAGAGAGGGGGAAAGAGCTTCGGGAACAGCGGCGGAGGGACAACTGCGGCGGCCGGGCGCGATCTCTTTCTTTTCTTCTACTTTCCTCTGCCAGTGCAGACTTGGGGCTCTCTCCTTTCCTCCTCCCCCTCGGAGCCGGCTTCCCCCCCGGTCTCGTTTCTCCCCCACTTGTGTAGGCTATTTGTTGGGGGGGTGGTGGCCGAAGGGGATGTCCTGTTTTCACCAGAGGCACAGCACCAAGGGGAAACTTCGACACTGGAAGGAACGAGAATAAATACCTAAATACGGACGCACAGATCCACCGCTGGGACAATCTTCCGGATCCCGAGGTTGTCCGGGCTACGGGAGGTGAGTGCCCTCTTCTCCCACCCCAGCCTTAGAGCCCGTGGGGGCCCAGACTTGAGGGAGCCCTCAAAGTCTTCCCAAGAAAGTGTACTAGGCTCAGCCGGGGGCGCCGAGCGCATGGGGATCGAGGACGCGCAGTGGGACAGTGAGTGGGCGCCGGAGTCGGGCGAAGGGGACGCTCCGAGGGCCCGGGACACTCAGCAGCTGTGCCATCTGCCCTGGAGGATGCCCCGGCGGCTAAAGGGTCCGGGTCTGAGCCCGCTTGTTCCCTGCGGGGCGGGCGCGGAGCCTGTGCGTAATGGGGTTCACCGCCCGGCACTGTACTGCGCGGCCCCTACCTGCACCCCGCCTCCGCCTCGCAGTGGCGCGCGCGCACCAGGGGCTCCCCTGCGTCCTTCCTGAGACATTTCTTTACTTTGCGATGATCCCCTAGATGGCCCAGGAGCAGGATGCTGGCCCTGGGTCCCCTGGAGGGCCCCAGGCGCCTGGGCTTTCCCGATTCCGGGTGCGCGTGTACGTTAACGGCTTGTGCTCTAACCGCCAGGCACTGACCCAGCTTTTAAACTGCGACGATCCCACTTTAATCGTTTTTATGTGGCGTGGACTGAATGTCTCTTGCAGTTTGCCAGGGTCGGTGAAATTAGGGGCGCCTTGGCAGAGCAGTCGCGTTCATCGGCTCGAAGCGCGGGTGCCATGGAGGGATTGTAACTTCTCCAAACCAAGGGACCTGGCTGGGGAGAGCCAGTTTTCTCTCATTTCCAAGCCTGCTGGGTCCTTTTTTAGCCTGGTTAAGCGGGATTTGGAAGTAGACCGTGTGTGTGCTGGTTTTATTCTGCGCCACAAGGCAACTCGCGCTTTTGTTTAGTAGTACTTTCAAGATTGTTCCTTCTTTGTCTGCAAAATTTGCAACAACTCGGTGCGTTTAGAGAATTTGCGGATCAAGTGCGTGGCAGAGCGGTGGTGAAACCAAAGAGCGCCGTTTAGTTTTCGTCATCGCTTCACTAGTTGGGATGGCAGTGTCGCCCTTCACCAGCACTTCTTTTTTCCCTTTCCCAGGAAGACTAATGAGGTTTGCGCTGTGGGTGGGTGGATGGGGGGCGTGTGAGGAGGGTGGTGTTTGAAGACTGTCCTCCCTCGCCTAGTCCTCTGCGCCTCTCCCGGCCACACCAAGCCGGCTGACAGTCATTCATGAATCTGAACCTGAGGACCGCAGAGGAAGGTGCAGGTCCCTCTGCCCTTTCGGCCACGGTGCAGAATAGCGCCCGGGCGTGTGTTTTGGTTTCCGAGCGGTTCCACGTGGAGCACCTCCGTGTGCGTGTGTGTTGTGTACTTGATCTGTGAGGAGGTAACAGGAGTCTGGTGTTCAAACCCAGTGGGCTGTTGGCCATTAATTTGCTTTCCTGGCTGTCATTACAGACACTTCCAAAATCTGATACCTAAGAGAACCCACAGGTTAGGTTTCACATTAAGAGCTCATACTTAACAGTTTTCTTTCTCCCTTGCCCCTTTTGGCCTGGCACCCTGGGATCAACGTCATTGTTGTGCGAAATATATCTTCTCGAATGTGGCATTTTGCTTCTCTTCTCATCTGCGCCGCTTCGTGAACCCTCGGGCGTTGGTCGGTTTCCCGCGGGCTCCTGCGGGATTTAGGTGGGAGCCTTAGGACAGTTTAACAAACGCGAGCGCCCCATCAACAGCTTCTGAAGTTTCACTTACACGTAGGTGACTGACAGGGTAGAAAGTTGACGATGTTTTTTAGTTTGTTTGTTGGCTTGTTTTTTGTTTTAAAAACCTCCTCATTTCAAGAAACGTCTTTGATAACCTTTCCGGAGTAGAGCTTGGTTCCAAGCAGAAGCGTTGTCTCTTTTTTAGTCATTTAGAATCTTTTTTGGCAAGCTTATACCCGAAGATCCAAAATCTAGGAAAGGGGGTGGAGAGAGGATCCTAAAACCAAATTTTGATATGTGGTATACTGTGTTTTAGGAGATTGGATTCCTATGTATGTGTGTGTGTGTTTAAAACTAATATTATCCCAAGAAATAGAAAGAAGTCGTAACAAAAGACAAACTTTTGTGTGAGCTAGACTGCCAGAATCTGATTTTTTACGGCAACAATACTGAACGCAAATACAACCCACGTTTATTGTTGTTATAAACCATAAAAATAGTTTGTTCCACCTGATTAAAAGTTGTAAGTCATTCAAAGTTAAACCAATTTTTAGAAATGACTGTACAAGAAAGTTAAAGCCTTTGGCTGTAATATGGCTTTGAAAGCCACGTAATTAGATTAGCTGGAAACTGTTCCTTTCTTTGATAATTAGGGATATGTCCTTGTCTTCCACAGGAACTGAAGGTCTGAAATCAATGTGGTTTTCCTGTGTAAATTGTCTGAAAATAATATGCATCACCATTTTAAAGCCATTGTGATTAGAAGTTGTTTCACCATTATAACTAAAATAAAGATATTTATTCGATTATTCTGTTTTATTTATTTTATTGAATATTAGAAATTTAATTTCTTTCCAAAATGAGAAGTCTGATGTGTAGTATATTCACAGCTAACATTACTTTTAACTAATATATTCAAGCTGAAAATCTTAAGAAACCTTAACATTTGTATAAAAAGAAATTGGTTTAAGAACAGTCATTAAAGAACATAGATTCTGAATTCTAGAGGATTTCTTAGAAGCTGGATGAAAAATTTGTCTTTGCATAGAAGTTTCTTTTTGAGGGAAGACTTGAAGATGAGTAGCTTGTCATTTTTTGTACATTTATTTTCTCTTTTAAAAAATTTTCTTGAGTTAAAAAAATGAAAAACAAGATTTCCATTTCTGAGGGTTTCCTTTTTATTTTTATTGTGCTTTGGGGTGTAAATAAATTTTACTTCGCCACGGGAAATAGAGTGTCCAGTTTCATGTTTTCAATCTCTGTTGCAAGTTCTAAATGACTGATGTCGTGTCTAAAAATATATTTATGTGGCTTGATATTTCATTTTTAATTTTATGCAGTGGAATTAGATTATCTAGAGTTTTTCAAAAGGTAGCATGGTAGAAAAACCATGACTATTGTTATAAAAGTTAGGATGTTGGGAAGTTTACCTTCTAATTTCCAAATAATAAAATTAAACTTATCTCACCCAAGGAAATCTCACACTTTTTATACAGAATTTGAGAAGAGGGGAGATAATCCCTTTCACGACTTAGTGAAGTGTTAAGTAATTTAAGAATGTAATTATTTATTGTGTTTTTTCATTATCATTTTTTCTCCTATTAGGTAAATGCGAGAACACTGGACATTCAGTAAAACCAGGCCCCTCTTTATAAGGAGTTTATTCACCATAGTTCTGTATTGCAGCTGCTGATCATATTTCATGGAGCTGTTAAAGCACTTAAAACCTAAAATTAGGTACTGTCTGGTCGTAAATATTTCAGATCACTCATTTAAGAAATAAATAGAAAAGCATACTATCAAAAGTAGGAGATGTTTTGAATCTTTTCTTTGGAGAGCTAAACAAACCTCTATCAAAACACCTTAATTTTTTTAGTTCCTTTTTCAAATGGATCTTATTCTTACATATGCTAAACTCTTTTAATGTGTCTCTCTGTGGTGTATCTTAAACTAATTATACTCAGAAATACAGTTGGGGGATTTTATTACAATGGTTACTAGGTGAAAGAAATCAACACCAGGGAGAATGGGGTGGCATTGCAGTGTACCTGCTTCTGTCATGACTTTTTCTCGGTGAGCTAAGAAATGACATGCTCTTGCAGGCATTTGCCTTTGAGGTGGTTGAGATGCAGTAGTGCATTTAATTGCATTATGCGCAGTATTGCATTTTGCAGTTAGATGTGTTTTAATGAGGGGAATGCTGCATATTCATTGAATTGTACTTGGAGCCAAACTTGGCGTCATTTAGTTTGAATTCGAGTGGAAGAAAATAAACAAGAGTCACATATTAAGAAGCAGTACAAGGAACTTTGATTGCTTTTAAGAGGTTTGAAGATTTGGTAAACATTACTGTGGCTTAATATTCCTGGTGGCAGTGCTCGTTAGTGTATGTCTTGGTGATACACCATTTTACTCTTGAAGTTTGTGATTCCTCTTACTGTTCATCACCAGTAGAGATCTATTGAAAATGAACACCACCATTATTTCCCTAACCCCTTCCACTCCTCCAGGAAAGAGATGAAACTGATTAATTTAAAAATAGAAACCATTTTGTGTTATCAAAACCACATTTATATGGTGGCTTAAGACTGTTCAGAAAGTGCACCTCTGAGTGTCACTGTAACCTTTTCTGTCATTGAAAGGTGCTAATTGATCTTAGGGCACTGACATAATAGTATAGTTTGATATTTGAAACCTTTTAGCCTTCGTCTGGCCCTTTTCTTACCCTGAGATTTCAGTGCATGGCTGATTAAGAAAGACACCATACTAAAATACCAGAAATTATCACTTTTTTCTTTTCAAATGGCATGTTCATATTTTTAAAGCTTTTATTTATATTCTGTAAGTAAATTTATTTTCATGTACTTTTGAACCATGGTAGACAGACCTATGTGTATTATCATATTAGGACTTTTAAAATATTTTTTTCAAAGGTAGTTTTTTTAGGTTGAAATTGTTAGGTGAAATCTGATTGCTATGATCACATTTTTCAAAGTGAAGTTGGATGAAACCATCATAGAATGGATGTCTTGAAATTTCATATCTAAGGGTATATTTTCTTAAGTATCTTTACTTCTTTTTAAATACAAATTGTCAGTTTAGTTTTTGAATAGCTGCAGTTTTGCTGTCAAAATCATCATCGTTATGATTCATCATATCACCAATCACATCATAGCTAACATTTACTGAGGATTTATTCTATGTAAAATATCGTTTTAAGTATTTAGGTGGATTTGCTAATTTTAATCTTCCAAACTATGCCACACAGTAGGTACTTTTATTATACCCATTTTGCAGGTGGGGATGCTGAGACACCCAGTCGTGAAGAGGGTGGAACCAGAATCCTGACTTCCCCAGTACCCTTATTGTTAAATGCTGTGTTAGACAGCTGCTCCTACCAGTCATGTGTGAGGCCTTTTTAGGTAGTATCTAAACATTTTATTTTTATGCTATTAGCTACATAGGATAATTGGATATGAGAAAAAGAGGTACTATCTCATGTTAAACCTGTAATTTTCATGAATAATATTAAGACAAGGCTAAACAAAGTGTTGAAGTAAAAATAATTTTTTTTTGAATTGCTTAAGGAAACACAATAAGTAAGGGTGAACAAGTGCTTGGCTCAAATAGCCAAAATCATGAAGGTTGGGTAGCAAATGACTCAATGTGGAGAAACGCTATTACTTTGTAATGCTTTCTAATTACCAAGAACTTACAGCTGGATCTTATAAATATGTAACTTACATGAAGAATTTTCCTTTGCTTTTCAAACCTTTTCTGTTGGTTAGATATTATCAGTTTTATAGTACTTCTGTTTTTGTTGTTTTAAGCCTGACTGCTGGTTATGAATCTCAAATCTATATACATTTAATTGTTGAACCAACTAATGAGGAATAGAAAGTTCATAATAGATTCTGGAGGCAGGTTTAAATTATAATGGGCCCACCCATATTTTGGAAATACTTTCAATTTGTGTGGTTATCATACTTTGCATTTTTAAGGTTTTCTCTAGGTGAACACTTTTGTTTTCCTGTTAAAAACCTGTTTTAAAATGTGAGAGTACTTTTCCACTAAAGCAGTGGTTTTCATTTTTATTCATTTATGGATTCAGCCACAGACCCCTTTAAAATGAAAGCTGACAGTATGCCCAGTAGAGAAATGTGCCACGGCTCTGGGTGAAGCTGGACGTGGGTGGCCTGAGAGTGACTCACAGACACTGCCCTCTCCCTCTTACCGTGGCAGTCTCTGGAATTTTCTGTAAGCCTCTTGCAGTATATGGAAATTATTACAGAAAAGCACCGGTCTTCTGATAGAAGGGAGTCCGTGCACTACCTGCTCTAGTACGTAAGTTTGTCATCATTAAAAAACAAACTCTCAATTACCATAAAATACTGTCTAGTATAATACATCAGCCTGGACAGATTGAATATTCTTATTAGCTGGTCTTTAACTTTTCTTCAGTTTAAGACTGAGAAAATTACAACTGGTCAAAATGTTCCCCATATGCAGTTACAAGTCTAAATGAGGCGTGTAGAACTTGGACCTGCACAGGTTTTCTGTTTTTGAGCATCTTTTCTGCTTTAAAGACTTGGAGAAGAAACACCAGTGCTGGCCTAACAAGACATGGTTTAAGATTTTCATGTAAATTATTGCTACTGTTTCTCTTACTCTTTTCCACTTTCTTTTTAAAACCAAAGGGACATTTCTTGTGAAAGGCTACAATCAAATCATAAAAATTTACATTCATTTGCCATTAAGTTTAATTCTACTTACAAAAGCAATTGCACTAAGCTGGAAATACTCTCCTTAATCAAGTAGGTACTACATACCGGGAGGGCTTATTCTCCGCAAGGTCAGATACACAATTCACAGACCTCTGCATATACCCAGCGGAGTGATCTATTCATTACATTTCACTCCTGACTTTGAACTCCCTAAAATTAAAGGATTGGAAAAGACCTGAATGTTCTGATTGAGAGATTGAAAATTCCTAATTTAATATGTCCAGTTGGTTGAAAGTGGTAATGACTCTGGGACCCAACAGATCTCTACATTAGCTAATTCTTTTCTCTTAAATGTTTATATTTGAATGCAAATGTATATCCGTGTATGGTTACCACAAGTAATTCTAGCCAAATTTAATTGCACAGTGGGTGAGTCACCTTCATATTTCCTTTTGCAGGTTTTTCGGTAACATCAAACTATGCTGCTTCTAGTAGACAGTGTAAGAATGCAAACCTCGGTAGATCTGTGGGGAGCAGCAATTCTAATGAAATATTTTACATAAACTTTAAGTGATAAGACAACGTTACTACTTTATTTTCTCTTTGCTGAGCCATGAAGAATTTTAATTTAGATCTGTTTGATCTCCTTAATCGTTGACTTTAGTTTTAAAAGGCTTCATTCCTGAAAATACCTAGCAAGGTTCTGGGTACTTAATAAGTATGTGTTAAATGTTTTTTCCCTTATGAGTGTTGCTAAAGATATGCAAAAACTAGAGTGGGATGAATGGACTGTTTTCTACTCTGTCTAATTTTGAAGACTTTGAAGCTTTTAGTATGTTATTATAGTTTTATAGGTCATTCTTTAGGAATAGTTTGAATAGTGAGTTAATCATTGTAACTGAGGTCACATGGTTTTTTTTTTTTATTGTTGGGGATTCATTGAGGGTACAAGAAACCATGTTGCACTGGTTGACATGTTTAATCCTCAGGTAGTCGAATTAGCTTTAGGCGGACAGTTGTTCTATACACACTTCGTCATAATATTGTCTTTGTCATAATAAGAGTTGTGACACCTTGATGCCTCTTATGGTGGCCCATTTTGGACTGTGCTAACTGTCTCATCCCTAAGAGATTCAACCATGTTTGTTTATAAGTTTTATGAGGACTTAAAATTCATTTAAAAATTCTCCGTTGCCTATAGGACAAATTCCAAAGTTCTTCTTAGGGCCTGCAAGTCTCTTCAAGCTGAGAACTTTGCCCAGGTCTCCCTTCTCTTCTCTCATTCGCTACTCACCAGAAATCTCTTCTTCAGCCATATAAAAAAAAATCCATGGGCATCGCCTGTGGCTCAGTGAGTAGGTCACTGGCCCCATATACTGAGGGTAGTGGGTTCAAACTTGGCCCTGGCCAAACTGCAATAAAAAAATATCCAGGTGCTGTGACAGGCACCTGTAGTCCTAGCTACTTGGGAGGCTGAGGCAGGAGAAACACCTTAGCCCAAGAGCTGGAGGTTGCAGTGAGCTGTGATGCCACAGCATTCTACTGAGGGTGACAAAGTGAGACTCTGTCTCTAAAAGAAAAAAAAAGTGTAGTTCTCAAGTACACCGTGGTGGTCTCTACTTCGTTTCTTTGTGCAAAGGATTCTTTCTGTCTGGAAGACATTTCTCCTCTCCCCCTGAAGCTTCCTTTTTTCTTCTTTTTCAAGACTTAAGATGCAGAATGTTACCTCCTTTAGTCAGTTTCTCCGACGTCCAGAGGCTGAGTGGGATGTTCCTTGCTTTCTCTTCATTCCCCAGGCACCCAGTTTCTTTCTGCCTTTAGCATAGCCCTGGCCCCGTTGAAATGTAATAGGCTACATTAGTCTAAATCATTCTCAGACTGAAAATTTACTGGAAGGATTAGCTGTATTTGTCGTTTCTTTATCTCCAGTGCACTGTGCACTGCTTGACAGATAATAAGCAGGAGGTCACTAAATCCCCACCAAGTGAGTGAATAAAGGGACTCGGCCCAAGAGCAGTGGTTGCAGCACTCGACTTCCCTGCCTTGAGATAGGGAACAAATGGGAAGAGTGGTGACGGTGACCAAGACCCTCAAAACCAAAACAAACTCAGGGAATTTTGGCATTGGTCTGGTAGAATTACAACTCTGAATTCCTGGCCCATGTTTATATGTACGCGTGTGTGGATGTAGGAATGCGTTTATTTCCCACCATTGGAAAGTCAGTAATCTAGTGAATAAGCCAAGGATCCTGAAACTCTCTGGAGACATGGGAATTTCTTAGCACTTGAAATCAGAGGGACCCAGTTCTTTCTCTAGCATAGTGGTTAAATATAAAGAATGTGGAACCAGGCTGCTTGGGTTTAAACCCTAGTTCTGACACTAAAGATACTGGAAAATCAAGCACGTTACCTAGACTAATTTTGCTTCAGTTTTCTGATGTGTTTACCTCATGGGGTTCTGATGAAAATTCAGTGACAAAATATGTGTAAATCATTCAATATGAGTATTAGTTATTATGGTTAGGATTGGGTACTAGTCATTAGATTATCCAAAATGTTCCAGACGTTTGGTTAGAGCTAAAAGTCTTTTGGGGGTCCAGAAATTAGAGACTGCAAGTTGAGTTCTCAATGGTCTAAGTACAAATTTATTACTCTAAGTCATCTTGGCAAATCTGAGGCTGTATTCGGAACCCTAAAAGGAGACATTATAGATGTTCAAAAGTCAGCTTTGGTCATTTACAATATGTAGTGTTTCCTTTACCAAGTATTTGTGCACTCTGTAATCTAAATTTTATAAGGCTTTAATCTTTGTGGTTCCTTAACCACCTCAAGCAATCATAAGCACATTCTATAAGGGTATCTTACTTTATAGCCCAATATTTGTTTCCTCGGTTGCTTATTTTCAGCCTGAAGGTACTAGTTATGAGAATTTGTATAATTTTCAGTTGTCAATGGGTTTGATGAACTTAGTGTAAACTTGTGAAAAGATGACTTTAAATATTGCTATGATTCTAACCTTTGTGAAGACAAGAGGAGGTTTTTAGGACCTCTGTTTCTAGAATTTATTACTCATTCCCTGGATTCAGATATGCGGGCTGTTTGTCAGGATGGGGCTGAGGGAGGAAAGTTAAAATGTTATTTGTTAAGGTTTGGTTTCAAGTGCTTTCTCGGAAGTGCCGAGTTGATGTCATACCTGAACCTTTCGATATCTGGAGACAGGGCTTTTCAAGCTCTGGTTATTGACTAGTTGGGCTGGATAATTTACTCAGGGGTGCTGTGCATTGTAGATGCTTAATAGCATCCCTAGCCTCTGCCCACTAGATACCAGTAGGACCCTCCTGCCTGAGTAATAATGGCATCGCCAGAGACCTCGTCAGGTGTTCTTTGAAAACAAAATTGCCCCCAGTTGAGAACCCAAAATCTAAGCAGGTCTTACTATCACTTCTTGTAGTCAAAAGATTCTTAGGGCTCTTCATAAGAGGATTGTTCTATTTGCAGTCAAGTGTGGAGAATCCTAATACTTTCTTACCAAGTTTAAACACGAAGTCAAACAATGCTCATTAGTCTGTGTTGATAGATCAACTTTACACAGAGGGGATTTACAGATCGGCTTAACACACAGACTGGCCATCTTCAACATACTTTCCTCTTTTGGAAATAGCATATGAGTGAGGGGAACAGAACACCTGGGAGACTATGTAGGAAGCAAATATTTATTTGAATCACCTATATGTCTAGTCTTCCTGTTACTTGTTAGTAGATACCTTTGACTCATATTTTAATAAGGGCAATTGCCTTTTCATTTTCCTGGATAAATATTCAGTCGTAAGAAACTTCTACTTTGTTTAGATGTAGTGTCAGAAAGGGTTAAGTTACCGATAGTCAAAACCGCTGTAGATTAAGATACTTAATGAATTAAATAACTTGTTTAATGTAATAAGAAATTTTCAAATGAATTATGTCTTAGCTTTCAGCTGGTACCCTTAAGTTGAGGATCTTGATTTTAATAATTAATGGATTGACCAAGGAAAGTAAAAGTGAAAATACTACATGTAAAAACACTCTTTGGGTGAATTATCAGATCCAGATTTTTATGTTTTGATTCTATGGGCTATCAATATAAACAGCACATAGATATACTTTATCTACGAATTGATAAACAGTTGACTTTAAGTAAATGTGACCAAAGTCTGAGCACTGTCCCTGCCTAGTCTAGGTTTATATGATAGTTGTTTCAGAAATTACTTGAAAGGAACCAAAATGAAAACACATATAATGCAAACGTAAAGGAGGAGAGGGTAACTTTGCCCACATAAGGTTTGGGTTGAATGGGAAAATTATTTTGAAATATGAAACATCATATTATAAATGTAAGACTAGAGTAATATTCTTATGAGTTATAAGCAATAGATAATTTTATTTTATTAGTAGTTACAAAGATACTTGAAATTCCACATATAGGTACCAGTTTAGTATACTTTTAATGTAAGGCCGATAATTACGTTATCTGGAAGCAGTCAGACTGACCTAGGAATTTAATAGTATTCACTAATCGATGTTCAAGTAGGTAGGGGAGAGTACTTGAAAACACACACCTATATACTCTCTCTCTTACTTTCCCTCATTCTCTCACACTTCCCTTGATTTATGCTTTAATTTTGAAATGTATTCTTCGGGGCGAAATGACTGCAAACACAGAATATTGTATGTGACCAAAATATTTTTCTGTTTTCTAAGAGGAGAGGAACCCTGCTACTTGCTAGCAGAGAGTCAAAGTGGGGGCTGGGCAATCCAACGACAGGTGGGCCATTCCAGAGGAGTTGAGGGAGGTGGGATTTAAGGCAGGGGCTTAAATGAGTTTTCAGACAGTGGGGGGAGAGTTCCACTCTGTGCATTGACAGGAAGTCCAAAGAAGGCAAACAGTAAACCTCAGGTCCATCCAGCCATTTGAACAGGAAGCCTGGCAGCCCTTTAGATACTGGAGATCAGCCAAAAAGCAGTTTTGCTTTTCCAAATGAGCACTTCCTGGGTTCATAAATCAGGGAACCCCCTCGAGTATGTTCAAGTCACATATCTGCTTTCTCAGGTTGATTTCTTTGTCCAGTGCGTCCTAATGTGGTGAGACTTACTTATTTTTATGAATGCTTTATTTTTTATAATGTGACCAGAGGCTTCCTTTTCTCTCCTTGGGATACTCCCATCACCCCCATCCTCCACTGTCCCAGCTCCCTTAAACTACTTGCCTCACTCTCTCTCGCTGCCTACCTGGACAAAAAAATCTACTCACCTTTCAAGGGTTAGCTCAAATGTCACCTCCTCTGGGAAGCCTTCCCCAAGGCTCAGGCAGAATTAATTCTTTTTGCACTGTAATACCATAGCACTTTATTTGGGCTATTACTATAACAACACATTGTGTTGGGCTAATTATGGGTGAGTCTGTCTTCTATAGAGATTCTGAACTCACTGAGGGAGAGATCAGATCTTTTCCCTTCTGTAATCTCAACACTGTGGCATATTGATAGAAATTCAGTAACTGCGTGCGCTGCTCAATGCCTGTCTTCAGAGGGCAGAGATCTAACACAAGACGTCCACAGAGAACAGTCCTGTTTACGCTTTGGAAAACTGATTCAATTTTGCTCATGGTCATGGAAGACAGTTTGTAGGTTATTTTCTAACTTATTTAACGCTTCATTTTACCAAAGTATTAACTGGTTTTCTAGTGGAAGAAAAGATATGTCCGGCATAACCAGTATTTTCAATAAAATGAAATTAGAAAGAACAGATTGCTAGTTGAGGTTTATGGTCTTCATACACCCGATTTTCTCCAGAAACAAACTTTGGCAACTTTGATTGCTTTCTGCTGAGATCAATTTCTTGTTGTTTGGAAGAGTTTTTAACCCTCAGAATTATGGATTTCATCTAAGAGGAAGCATGTTCTGTGTTTTGTGTCACTATTTCAGAATGTAGGGACCCAAAATTCCAAATGGATCTGTTAAAAGTATATGTGGCCTTTTGGTGAAAGAAATTACATCTTTTTTATTTTTCAGGCACAATCGAGGGAGGAAAAATTTTTGTTTAGTTTCTAGTGGTTTGTTTTTAGGCATTTTTCCACACAAAGATGAGCAAGACCCTTCAAAACCACTAACTTGCTTATGTAGGGGGAAGAAAAAAAATCCTTTCCATGTCCAAAAATAACATTCAATTAGGATTATTGTTTCCAATAGTTTCAAAATGCGTGGTTTTATTTCCTCGTATGAGTCACTTTTAAATGTGGTATAGTACATGATTGCTCTGTATCATGAGGAAGCATATTTGCTCTATGTTTTAATGAGTCACTTTACTTCTCAGAGAATCAGATCAGAAGAGGAGTCCAGCCCTTTCATTTTGCAGGTGAGATACTGCCTTAGGTGACATTAAGTCATTCATTTAGAACAAAGTGAAAAACAGAACCTCATACTACATGGAGACACTTCCATGCTCCTACCTAGGGAACATCTTGTTGCCTGGAATCAGACAACCTTTGTGCATATCCAGGCTCTCCCCCTCATCAGCTGTGTGACCTTGGGCAGGTGTTTTCCTGAGCAGCTATAAGCCATAGTTCTAAGATGTGCAAGTGGGAAATAGTACCTGCTTTATGGAGTTGCTGTGAGGAATAACTGAATTCATGCAGGGAAGACATTTGTTTCAGTGCCTGGCCCACTGTAAAAACTTCAGCATGTATTTGAAATTGATTTCTTTGAATAAACTGCTGAGGTCATTTTTAATATTTTAAAAAAAAGAGAAATTCATGTTTCTAAAACAAGAGCTTTTTGTTTTTTTAATCGGTCATTTAAAAAAAATGCAAGTAATTCACACTTGGTGTAACATATTAAAACGTATATGATAGGGATTACCTTTGAGGGCAGTGACCAGCAGGAAGGAGAAGCTTCTGGAATGCTGATAATCAAGCCCTTTACTTTGGTTTGGTGGCCAGTGACATGGAGTGAAGAGTGTTTATTCAATAAACATTCATCAGCCATCAACTTTTGATTTGTACATTGTACTTTATTGAAAAGTTAAAAAAGGACATATATTTAAAGTAAAAAGTAGATCTCACCACTTTCTTCATCTCCTCCAAAAATCAGGGTAGATTGTACTTTGGCATGCTTCCTTTCAGACTTCTTTTCTATGCATGTTTAAATGTAGGAACTTTACGAGGATGTAATTTACTTTTATTGTATTATTTTTAATTCCAAATAGGATCAGTTGATTTTCTTAAAACTTGCAGTGATGATTTTTTATATATTTTTCTGAATACTTGCCAAAACTCCTATGCACAAAATTCTAGATGTATAATGAACAGGTGAATGTGTCTGTATATGTTGCATAGATGGTGCCAAAATACTTTTCGAAAAGATCATAACATTTTTCATCTTTATGGTAGTGTTTGCATCTTTCTCACAAAAGCCAAATGCAAAGATTTCTGGTTAATTTAACCTTGCAATTATTTGCACTCTGGGTAAGAAATATGTTTATACTAGTAAATTCCTTGAGACCCATACACTCATTAGAATATTCCACTGATTAGGACCAATAATTGTTTTCACCAAATGTATAAAAAAAACTATATGGCATAGAAATAGTATAGATATATAGTTACTCACCTAAGAATTACTACTACTCTGTTAATCAGGATGGATATTATATGTATTTACAGTTCTTGAAGAAAAAATTTAATCGGTGTATATCATAGTCACTACATTTTTTTCACTTAGCACCTTAAAATATTTATCAGAATTATTAGGAGAAGTGGTTCTAGCTCTTGTGATTGATTGAGAACTGAGGAGGAATTTTGTGTTATTATTCTAGTAAGAGTCTTCTGTGTGCAAGGCACAGTACTAAGCACCTTACATACATTACTATGGCTTTTAAACATAAAATGTGTAGACATTGTGTTAATAAATTACATTTCTTCATTCTGAATGTGTTGATAAATATTATACATATCAAAATATCGGATGTGTCATATCAATCTCAGTTACTAAATTATAAATTTGTAAAATAGCATAATCTTTTTAAGGTGAAAATAAAAGTTAGAGCATCCAAATCTAGAAAATTGCAAAAGTCCCGGCTAAAGTAACAACATAACGTGTAAAACGAAGTGTATTCATCAGTTGGCTTTATCGTTAGATTCTGATGTGCAGAAAATTCTGCTTCCAGAATATTCAGTTCCCATAGTTTCTGGTTTAGAATTTGGTTAACCTTCAATGGTTATCCAGTGTCTTTAAAGAATAGCCCAACTCAGAATAGCTAACATGTTCCTCTGGCATTGGATAAATATGGCTATCAATTTTTGTGGGGATTTTTTTCCTGCAGAATTTCCTGTTATTCTAAGGGATTCAATAGGACTTATGCACATAAAACTGAAAATTATATTACTATGGGGAAACTGCTTTGTGCCTTTGAGAAGGAACTCTCTTGCTAACTTAAGTACTGTATGTGTGTAGAATAGCTAACATTTTCCTCCCAAGAAATTTCATGTATGCAGTTAAAACACTCTTAAATTGATTAAGGATTTGTTATATATTTCCAGAAGCACTCAAGAGTACTTTTATGGTTATAAGAGTAGAGTGCATTAGAATGCCAGAAACCAATGAATACGCTAGAGGCCTTCAAAACCATGCCCAACATTCCTGACGTTACCATATAAACATGTGGGGTAGCCTGGAAAAACAAAACAACTCTCCATCCCCCAGCGTAGGTGAGACTGATGATGATAACTCCTCAACTGGCTTGAATATTAATTTGGTACCTTTTTCCTGTCAAAACTAATTTTTATTACTTAGCAAATGGAATGGAGAGGTAATAAATATGATGAATATTTATTTCTCAAGTAAAGTATTATTTTACATCAGATTTGACCAGTTACCTTTCTTTATACTTTTTGGAAAGTGTATTATACAAACTACCCCAGTATTTTGCCTATTAATCAGGGAAGCTAAAAAGCATTTTATAAATGTTGAATCAAAACTCTCACTGCTGTGAGGGACTTAAATTTCAAGCAATATACTCCTTTTATAGGGTGAGAAACTGAAGTATAGAGAAATTACAAGGCTTTCCCAACGCTGTACATTGAGTCATGGCAGACATAGAAATCTACAATTCTGTTTGCCTGACTCAGTCTGCAGCTTCATGAAACTAAAGTTATCCATTTCCTGCGTGTGCCTTAGGACGATTTCTTTATTTGCCTATGTATTCCTTCATTCATACATTTTGAAAGAATCATATTTTTTCAAGATACAGCCTTGATTTGGGGACTATAAATAATATTTTGAATGTATATAGATCTGAGATATTTTCTTTAAAGACAATTCCCCCCCCACCACAATCATTAAAAGTAAAGTAAGGCATTAAAAAACCAAGTTGGATTGTTTGTCTAGGTGTGGGCCATCGCAGTGTCTGTGGGCAGCCCGTGAAGTGAATATAATTTGTTCAAGTGTTGGAACAAGAACCTAGCTGAAGCTCTTGATAGGCCTGGGGCACAGAGTGGGGGCCAGGAAAGGCCACCGCACTCTTGGAGAGGACCAGAGGCACCGGTGTCCACATCCCTACACTTGGGGCTCTTTACATTTGGCTTAATCGAGAGGGGACAAATTATTCCACTTCTCACTCTGTCATCCTCTTGGGTTTTAATTCTCCATTTTCAATTCTTATATATTGGGATCTTTTTCTTACTAGTTGAACCAGTATTTTTCCAAGCTTTCTTCGCCCTCTTCATTTCTTTCCCCAAGCTTGAAGGATCATATTTAAAGCAAATATTTAATAGTACTTCTGGAAGTCAGACCTCACTTTGAGATAGAACAGGCAGGGCTACAGGGAACTTCACATGAGGAAAGTATCTAGCAGCTTCCCTCAGCTCAGCACCCTGTAACAGGGACTTCAGAGTTTAGTGATGCCACCTGCCCTCGCCCCCGTCTCCAAAGTTTGGTTTTTGTTTGTTTTCTTGTGCTTTTCTTGCAGCCAGACTTGGCTTCCGCCTGCATGGCTTCCTAGCTCCCTTTCGGAAGAGGCCTTTCCCAGGAGGCTTTACAGGCCCAAGAGCACTTGGACCCCTGGGAGCTGAACCCACAGATTCTATAAACAAGCCCAGGCACGTCCAAGTACTAGGCAAACCAAACCTTCCTGTAGCTTAAACATTAGTCTTTTCCTTTTCTCTAATTTTCCCGAAGAATAATTCAGTCCTCAACACATAAGCAAACAAACAAAACCCTAGGGTCTTTCTCAGAGAAGTGTTCTTTCTGCTTTGAAGATTTGTTATTAATTTCTATTTCAGTTAATTGGTTTCTCTTTGCATTTTTGTCTGAGTACGAATGTGATACTTTGGTATACATGCTACAATAATGCTCATCTATATTAATACAGCATCAATTTAAAATTAAGTGATTAAAAAATAATGATGCACCTCACACTGGTTCACGTCTGTCTTCCATTTAGTGCCTTTCATAGGCAATGATGCCTTTAGGGCTGAATTCCCCAGTAGTTTCTGTTGGGAACCATATATATTTCTTTAAATTGAAGATGTAGTCTCATTAACTAGTGATACTGTACTTAACTTGAGGAGAAAAAGATTAGTGTGACATGAATGATAACACACTTGGCTCCTAGTACCTACCGCCTCCTACACATGTGAAGGCTTCAGGGGGCAGACCAAAGAGTCGAAGGTCTGAAAAGTAGATTTTGAAGCTTCAAATATTGTGCCTACCGACTCACATCATCCACCTGAAATGAGCCCTGCCTATTTCGGTTTTCCCCATGATCCCAAAGAAATCGGACTCTCTGGATTCCATTTGTATCCATTCTCCCCCCACGTTTGCGCCTGAAGTCAAAAGATACAGTAGGGAGGCACAATGTTGAATTGATCCAAAACACCAACTTTATTTTCGATACCGTTTTCTGGACTCTTACAACTTTAGCCTTTAGAAAGTTTGTACAAGTTATGACAGTTTTCATAAGAAGGTAACTGTACTTTGAATGCAGTCACAAAGTCAGTGGAATGATGTGCATACACCGATGCTACAGGGACATTTATTGTGAGAAAAGAAGGTATTCACCCTTTCTTGGATACTTCAATTAATATTCTGGACCAATCAAATTCTCCTCAAATGTCCTAAAGTTTAAGAAGGCAAACAGCATCATATTCAATTAAATCCTTAACTGATCTTCACAATAGACAGAATTCTGATCAGGATTGTGGCTTTATATTATTTATTTATCGCAGGATTATGTATCTCTGATGTTTACTTTGTTATACTGGGACGCCCTCCCTTGCATAATAAAAAAATATGACTCTCAGGTGTCACACCATGATTCCTGAGAAACTGATGTTATGGAAAAGTTGAATTGACATTATTTTTATTTATGGGGATGGGTACTTCCAGGAAGTATATCTTCTAGTTCATAAATGGTTCCTTTAGCTATATCTGATTTTCTGTTTAATTAATATAATTTCTTTTTAAAATTTTCAATGAATATATTTAAGAAACCATTTTTGTGGTTCTTTTCCAAATGGCGTATTTATTTTTTTTATGTGTGGTTCCTTTAGTTTTTTTGTTTTCATTTCTTCTCTCTCTTTGTTTTAAGCATACTTATATCATTTTTTTAGTTTATCCTAAAATCTCAGATTCATACATGTCTGATTTCCCTGTTGTGTCTCTTCTCTCTCCAGCGTTTTATGTCTTTTTTGTAGCTTATAATTTTTGATAGATTTCTCCCAGAATCCTTTGGGCCCTAGGGAGCGGTTTTGCATTTGCTTTCCCTGGAGTCTAGGGATTACAAGCTTCTAGGTCAGTTTTGATTTTATTTTTTGGCTCGAGGTTTTTACACCACAGATGCAGTAAAAATTTTGAATTTACTTTTGTGCAAGGCTGAGGTTTTGATTTATTTCGAGTAATTATTTTCTTTTATTCTTTTCCCAAAGTCTCCCGATAGAACCAGCTTCTTTGCTGAGCTTGGGGGATGGGCTGAGTTTTTCTAGACCCCCTCCAATAAATGAGACCTGCTTTTCAGATCTCTTTTTTTTTTTTTTTTGGATTTCCTCTTATTTTTGCTTCCTGCCTGTCCCCATAAAGGAAGACAATGATGGCAAAAACAATAACAACACAAACATCAAAATGCCTTTTCCCCTTGACTTTTTCATCTCACCAATTTCTGACAGATTAAGGCTTGACACTTGAAAGCAATGTTTGCCTTCTCAGTTATGCTCACATGTTTTCTGTCCCATAGATTCCTCACCCAAATTAGTCCTAAGATCCACCTCTGCTCTGGGCTTCTTTCAGACAGTGTATTAGTCGAGATTCTGTTGGCTTCTCACCTTGTTTTTCAAAAATCTGAAATAGATGTGTTGCTGCAGTGATATCACATATGCCATCCTTTATCTTGGTTTGAAAGCTATCAAAATATAGTTATAACTATTTTTCTTTATTGTCTAATATTTTGTACTTTACTGCAGCTTTTCCCAATTTAAAGCTTCTTAGCATCCCTTAACACTTGGAGGGCTCTTTCCCTTCTGCATCCATCTATAATTCTGTTGTTGATCGTCTTAATCTCTCAACACTAAGTCAACCAATCACAACTTTGATATTATACAGAATGATAGGCTGAAAGGTGGAAAATTCTAGGGAGTTAATCAAGATATTGTTCATCTCTGTAAATTTAGCTGAGTTCAGAGAATGGGTGAAAGACTGGTAACTTTTGGCCACCATCTAAATAAAGGTGGTTAATACAGCACCTGGAAATCATGGATTAGTATAATATTTGTAGTTGAGCAGAGTTAAAAATAATCATGTTTGTGCAAGAAATTGGATAGATACACTTTCTGCAGCAAAGAATGTTAAAATGTTGTTTAATTCAGTATATGAAGAGTAAAATATAAGAGCAGACATTTTTCTACTCCTACCAGTAATCAAAATAGTTTCTATTTTTGAAATAATGCCAACAAAATGTAATACAAGTATTATTTCTATTTTATGAATGAAGAGAGTGATATTTAAAGATACTAATTTCTCTGAGGCCAAACAGTTATCCAACGGTAAATCAAAGATTCACATGTCAATCTGTTTTATTCCAGTCTTCACTTGGAATCACAAAATTTACGTTTTCTCTAGCAAAATGATTTTTCCATTTCTAGAGTTTCAAGAGCTGAATACTAAACTTGAGAGATCTATTCTTAAACTCTTACAAAGTGCAACACATTTTCCCCAGGCAGGACGTAAATTCATCAGATGTGTGGTAAGCAATGTATATAATCATATATTCTTCATCACAAAAAACTTCTCATATTACATGAAAGAAATTAATGGTTGAGAAAAAGGCAGATTACTTCTGAGAAGGAAGTTGAAATACTTTCTCTTCTGCCAGGCAACCGGAGAGCCTGCTAGACAACCCACTGCAGTGTACGCAAAGTGCTCACCAGAATAATTTCGGAGTGTTGGTTGGGAAGGGCAACCGGAGCTAAGAGAAGGCTGTCTGCAGAGTCTGACTTGGTTCCTGTAGGGCAAACAAAAGTTGTTCAGGCTCAGAATTCTTTCAAATGTCTTCCTGAGACAGTTCATTTATAACTACTTCTGTGTTTTCCAAGCTCATTAGCCAACCATCAACAATCAGCAAACAAAACCAAAATAGAAAACCTTGGTGGGACCTGCTTGTCAAAACTCCAGTGGTCACCATTCATAATTACGGGAAGATTTTTGGCATCAAATGAATAAATGGCCCAAATGATTCTCATGATTGAGCTTGTTATAATTTCTTTAGCACGAGACCTATTAACCTTATTATTATTAAGCATTGGGTGTTACATGGACATTTTTGCAAAAGTCCCTGTTCTGTCTTTCTTTATAAACAATTAAAAAATAATTCAGCATCTGGTTCGCAGTTAGCTCCATTTAAGGAACTTGGAGTCAGGCATAGTAGTGCTCATTACTGTTCCCCCAGATCTGTTTCTTGGACTTTTACGTTGGCCATTTTCCTTTTCTACAGGCAGGGATGAGAATCACGTAAGTGATTGAAGAATGGGCATCTCCACTTCTCTGAGCCGTTGGCCACAGAATTGGAGCTAGGTGTTCTTTGTGCTGTTGGCGTCCCCCTCTGGCAAGCTGCCTGGGCACTTGGAGCCAGCCAGGGCCCGACCCAGCTTCACAGATCTGGTCATGAAGTGTGGAGGGCAGTGTAGGGAGCGAGGTGTACGGGAGCTGTAAAGCAATGCCCTTCTGGACATTGGATCACAGCTATGATTTCACAATAATGTAATAGAAATATAAGTTGTTAGACTTCCTATACAATTACAATATAAAGAAGAGAATTTAACTGAATACTATGAAGACAGCTCACGAAAGGCAAGGAAGAATTGGCCAACCCATCATCAGGAAAGCAGAGAAACAGTGAGACAGCAGGAATAAGACCCGGTGCTTCCACTCTGCCAGGACTTTCTTGCCATCCTCATTTTTGCCCCTCTTCCTTGGTCATCTCCCTTGTGTCTTTCCCTACAGACTATGGCAGTAAGGAGCTCCTAAGTTTTATACCCCAGAGGTTTTGCCACAAAGGAAAACTAGCTTAATACTTTCCCAGGCCCACATCCTAAGCAAGATGAATCATTAAATACAAGTAATTTGGTGTAACTGGAGAAGAGTTGGGGAAACGACCTAACAGGTTAAGCTGAATAGGGATCTGTGAAATATATACATAGTATATATATACACACACAGGAAACCTTGTTTTTTCAAAACAGGCTTCTGAAAATTTACTTCCAGTTTGAAAATCTAAAAGCAAATGCTAGATTAACTGTTTGGAATGTTAGAATGTAATGTAGTGGCACCATCTCGTGGTCCTGGCAACTCTGTACAGGTTCAGAGGTTCTTCACAGCCCCACCTAGGTTAAAAAGGCACTGTGTCAGAGGTCACGGCTAGGACTATCCAGGCACCTATCTGCTTATCCCAGCGTTGGCACATGGGATGGAACAAAAGTTTGGGCAGCTGCAATTTTTAAATCTTGTCAAGGATATACTGGATATTTGGAGCATGGATGGGGGAACATAGTCTCTTCTTCTCCCTCTTTTTTCTTTCTTTTCAATGCAGCAAGAGGCAAGTGTAGCCCTCTACTGTGCTGCATCCTCCCAGGAGCCTCATGCTATAGGTAGGCCCCAGCCTTCAGCTGTAGGCTGATGTGAAGATAGTGCCAGGTTGAGGGACTGGCGAGGACAATGGAACAGAACTGGAGGAGAAAGAAGGGGACCTGTCCCTCAGGACTTCCACTTAGAATAGCAGCCCTGGGAGCAAAAGCGCCAGACCCCTGGTAACCCTTCGAGGGACCTTTTGGCAGAAGTGTATGCTTACTGGCACGACTAGGGCAGCAAGTGGGACTGGTTATAGAATTTCTGACTTCTCTTGGGGATGGGGCAAAGCTTTGAATTGCTTTAAGGGAACAACCAGATCTATATTTTAGAACTCTCACACTGGCTTCACTGGGAAAATGGTGCCCATACAGCAGATGGGAGAGAAGACCATTAAGAGGCTGTCGGTCTAGCTCAGCCAAGGGTGATGATGGCTGAACTCCTGTGGCGCCAATGAGAAGAGAAACCAAGGAGGGATGTGAGTGAACTCTGGGAGGGACTGACAGCATCTGGTGATGTACTGAATATAGGGTGTGAGCGGGCGAGGCATCGGGACACAGCCCAGGAGTTGGGCTTGGTGACTGGTGGCCGGCCGTGCTGTCTGTGGTGTAGTTCCCCTGCGCAGCTTCTCTTCCCATCCCATGCTAGTCCTGGCACAGAGACGAGGTCTCTCCCCTTCAGGTTCACATTTGTTCAGCCACCCAGGGCAAAGCGTGACTGGCCAATCTAGCTTTTATTAAAAGTTGTTGCGAAAGACGGAACGTTCCATCCACATCGCACGATCTCTACGAAATTCTCAAACCTCCTTCACCATCTCATTCCTTAAGGTTTGGGGGTCCTTGCTATCTCTGCCACTTGGACCACACTGGGGTGCTTCATTCCATTTCTGAGAATTGCCTTAAAACATTCTGTATAAATCCGGTATTACATACTTCAGTCAGAGAAAATGTTGAATTTTTAATCCTAATCTTCTATGACACACGAGTCTATAAGAGTTTAAAGAAAAGGATTTAATGAAATTGTCTATATAGTGAAAACGTAACTGGAAAAGAAATAATCTAATATGGGATGAGTGAGGTTTCTATTATTCTTGTTTGAAATCCACCTTTTCTGAGGGAATGGCCTTGAGATAGAGCTGAGAACTAGATTATTGCCTCATAAAACAGCATGAGGTTACTGTTATTCCTTAATTTTATATCTTTATTATGAGGTAATACTTTTCTTACTTGATTTGAAGAGCGTTCTTGTCCTTTTCTTATATATTTGTGAAAACGAAATGTTAAAGGATTTAGCATAACAACCCCCGGTAAATTGTGATGTAAAATAATACTGTGTTTGCAATTAGCCTAGGTAGTTTTACTTGGTTCCCTAATATAAAATCACTAGGACCATAATATTTTAGTACCTTAGTGTATTTGGCAAAGAAAGAAATTCATGTTGCCATAAAAGTCAAACTAAGTAACAATTAATCTAAATTTCAAGGAAATATAAAGCAAAGTACTGTATTACGTTGTAACATGGAACATTGATGCAAACAGCTCCCCGACTGTTCATGAAATAGATTCTGAACTGGTGGTTAACAAAGAATGCCACATTTTGGCTTGAATCTCTTAGGCTCCACTATCTTTCCTGAAGTCTTAACTTCAATTTCACTGGAGTTAGCAACAGTGACCGGAGATGGTGGTCCTTCTGGAACATTACCACGTCTTTCCTGATGGTCGATCTCTTTACCTTTTATATACCCTTTCTGGAAATATTAAACTTATATCTCGATCACGTCTTAAGAATAATTTCAATGTGATAATTGTACACAGGTGTTATGGGTAAATTGTGTCCCCTAAAAGATATGTTTATGTCCTAAAATCTAAGGTGGATGTGACCTTATTTGGAAATAGGGCCTTTGCAGGTGTTATCAAGTTGAGATTTTACTGGATTAGGATGGATGCTAAGCCAATGGCTGGTGTAACGAGAAGAGGAAATATGGGCACAGAGGCACATACACACACACACACACACACACGCAGGAGAAAGCCACGTGAAGAGCACACCATATGTTGATGAAGGCAGGGATCAGAATGATGCCCCTACAACCCGTGCTTTGCCAAGGATGCCGACATCCACCAGGGGACAGGAACAGAGGGAGAAGCAATCCTTCCTAGGACTTGCAAAGAGAGCACAGATCTGCCAACACCGTGATCTAGGTTTGTGGCCTCCAGAACTGTGAGATGAATATCTATTGTTCTTAGCCACCCAGTTTGTGGTGCATTTTTACAAGAGTCTTGGGAAACTAATGCGATATGCTATGTTATAAGTAAAAAAATGGTTTTAATTGGTATCAGTAATCATTTTCAGTATATTTTATTATTTGGCCAGGTGGATAAGGAATTACTTGGTAAACTCATTCTGAATACTGACTTTTCTGAAAAGTTAAAATAGTCCAGTTTAGCAAGAAATGCTTCCCTAAAAGTTTCTATTTTTATTGTACTAAAAGTGAAAATTAAAGTGAAGCCAATTATGTACCTGAAAAATGTGGGCAAAACAGATTTTTCCTAAAATAGCCATATTCCTGAGACATAAGTTTCAAAACGTACATTATCTGTTCACTCTTTCTCATTTACATCATAAGATATACAATATACACTTTTGTCTGTCATAAGTTATACACTCTATTTAATCAGTGTTTGCTAAACACTTAAAAGTGCCAGACATTGAGCAGGGTACAGTAGATAACTCTAGTAAATAAGACACAAATTGCCTTTCCTTACAGAGATTACTCTGGTTTTGAAATTTAATCTGTAGAAGTGACAGAGACCACTTGGAGAAGAAATCTACTCAGAAAATCCATTTTCAGTAGTTTTATCTGATAGTTTTACCTGATGCTACAGATAAAATATAAAATCATTTTAGCATCATTTAGTTTTACTCTGTGATCTGTGTTGTAGTGAAAAAATGTGCTTATTGCACAGATAACGTAGAATAATGATAATCAAGGTATGTGAAACCCAAAACATAATTCTTTATCTAATTATTTGTATTTTTGAATGTTTTCTACTAATCAGTATTCAAATGCACAAATGCATGCTTAGTTGTACTTAACACAGCCAAAATTTTGTGTTCTGATTTTTTTGCGTAGTAGACAATCAACAGTTTTCACTTTTCCATGTTTTTATGTTAATAATTACTCTTTTGATCATTAAATCTTATATTACAATGATTGATCATAATTTATTTAAACTACTACAAAGATGAAGCTGTTTCTAGTTTTATTATGAATAAAATCTGGTGGCTTTTTTTAGGGGAAAGTTTACTCTTTAGGGATGGTCAATATTGGATAAGAGTTTAAACATATTTATAGCTTTAAAATTCAGTGACAGGGCCCGGCGCAGTGGCTCACGCCTGTAATCCTAGCACTCTGGGAGGCTGAGGCGGGTGGATTGTCTTAGCTCACTGGTTCAAGACCAGCCTGAGCCAGAGTGAGACCCCCCTTTCTAAAAATAGCCGGGCGTTGTGGCTGGCACCTATAGTCTCAGCTACTTAGGAGGCTGAGGCAGGGGAATTGCTTGAGCCTAAGAGAATGAGGTTGTTGTGAGCTATGATTCCACAGCACACTACCGAGGGTGACCAAAAAAAAAATTAATTAATTAATTAATAAGGTGCAGTAACAGATTAATTTCTAAAAGTATTAGAAAACTTGACATTGTAACTAGCCAATGACTGAGGATATCATTTTCACTGTATTCTTTCTGACATTGGGTATTATCAATATTTAAATAGTTTGATTATTGAGTATGTATGCGACCCAAAATGTATACTTGTTGCTTAAATTTACATATTTCAGTAACTATGAGTGGAAACACTTCTTCATATGTTAGTTTGTTATTTACATTTTCTTAAATAAAGAATTGTGTTCTGTGTTCTTGCCTGATAATTTCATGGACTGTTAAATTTTAACTAACTTAATTCTTTGTTCTCAATACATATAGTCATATTTATAAAAATATTAAAGATTATCTTCCATAATCTGTTGTATTCTGTTACTTTTTGAGCTTTTATTCTATATTCAGAAATGCAAAGGTTTTGATTTGTGCTTTTATGTAGCTGAATCAGTTGTGCCTGCTCTTTGAAATCTGGTGTGTTATTTTTAACACTTATTTTACCCCTTTATCTATTAGAAAAAGAAAAGAGTATCAGGGTGGGCATGGTGGCTCATGCTCATAATCCCAGCGCTTTCTGGAGCCTGTAGAGGGAGGATTGCTTCAGGAGTCTGAGGTTGCAGTGATGAAGCCACTGCACTGTAGTCTGTATGGCTGAATGAGACCTCATCTTGAAAAAAGAAAGAAAGAAGAGCATCAGAACATCAGATTCTTCCTTTAAGAGGGCACTTGGCTAATTGGTTATCCAGGTGGTGAGGAATAGCTGTAAGGAATGTGTCAGTTGCGATTCACAGGAGGTGGTGGGTGTGGAGGCGGAGGCAGTCGGCACAGGTGGGACGAGTGGCCAGCTCTTACTGTGGCGTGCATTGGATCCAAGGTGAGCCTGGGCCAGAGTGGTGCTGGTCACCAGGCCTGTGAGCAATGCACAGGACCAGATCAGTGGGTCCACTAGGAAAGGAGGAGCAAGCAAGGGACCAGCAAGAATCAGGACCAGAGTGAGAGACACAGACTTGGGGGCAGAACCAATCCATTAGGAGAACAGGGAGTGGGAAGAGGAAGATGGACGTGTGATCTACCGGGGGAAAGCTCGGCTTTTTCTGGTCACCTCATCTCAGCTCTCATCCCCTCCCCTATCCCAGCACAAAACAATACCTCTCTATCTAGAACTCACTGCCACTCCTGAATTCACATGTCTACTGTGACAGCTTTCAGGAGGCTCAATAATCCACCCTATATTCAATACCCAACCCCCGTTTTAGATGCACTTTAAAATTGTATTTATCATCAAAATGACAGGTTTCTAGTTCTGGAAGATTTTTAATCAGCATCTCACTGAGACTGTCACATTACACACATGTAAGTTGCCATTACCGTCTTTTGACTTTTAACTCTTAAGATTGAATAAAAAACACTTTTTATCTGTGTCTCCATGTTTGTATGTACATAAAACACTTTACAATTCACACTTTAAGTTTTCCTTGTAATTTTTAAAACGTCTTATATTCTAATAAGGAAAGTAATAGTTTTATTGTAGAAAATTCTGCAAAGTATAGCAGAAAAGACATTCAGGCCATGGACCCTGATTGTAGTAGGGACTATGTGAATGGCTGTCTGTAAAATGAGCAAAGTGCCTGCTTTATTGAATATTTAATAAACTGAACTGGAAATCAGTTGTTTCTGCAGATTGGAATACTTATTTTCCCCTTCCAGTCGTATTTTCAGAAATATTTGATGTCACTAATTACTCCCTGAAATGTGACTTTAATGATTGGTATCTATATATGTTCCTGTGATAAACACTTTTTAAACCTAATCTCTTTTTTAATTTCTCATATTCTTTTACTTTTCTCTTTCATTATCATTAGAATTTGAAGGACTAGAAATGTATCATGGCAATTTTAAATTGAATTTCATTTACTTTGAAGTTTGGACATTGTTCTGTGGTGACTGACCCTATTTCTATAGAGAATGTCTGCTTCTCTATTTAAATTGTAAGAACCCTTTGTAGGTTAAGAACATGAGCCCGTTGTGTTTGATATTTATGCAGGTCTCTGTTTTTTATATTTTCATGTACTTTTTAATTTTGATTATGTCTGTGCATGTAAGGATTCAGGGTGTTTAGCTTTTTTTTTGTTATATTCTATTACTACTGTGATAAAATCTTTCTCTGGCAATTAAAAATTGCCTATTTTTCTTTTTTTTAATTTTTATTAAATCATAATTGTGTACATTGGTGCAATCATGCGGCACAATGTGCTGACTTTATATACAATCTGAAATATTTTCATTGAACTATTTAACATAGCCTTCATGGCCTTTTAATCACTATATGAAGACATTTATATTCTACACTTAGTAATTTTCACTTGTACCCTTGTAAGATGCACCGTAAGTGTGATTCCACCAATCACCCTCCCTCCACCCTGCCTCTCCCCTCCCCTCCCCTCCCTTGTCCCCCTCCCCATTTCTTGTGCTATAACTGGGTTTTAGCCTTCATATGAAAGCTATAGATTAGCTTCATAGTAGGACTGAGTATATTGGATACTTTTTCTTCCATTCTTGAGATACTTAGCTAAGAAGAATATGTTCTAGCTCCATCCATGTAAACACAAAAGAGGTAAAGTCTCCATCTTTCTTTAAGGCTGCATAGTATTCCATGGTATACATGTACCACAATTGATTAATCCATTCGTGGGTCGATGGGCACTTGGGCTTCTTCCATGACTTAGCAATTATGAATTGGGCTGCAATAAACATT